>JACXGJ010002067.1:0-71696 GCA_016801105.1 Esox niger | reverse complement strand
ACACACACACACACACACACACACACACACACACACACACACAATACATACACACTCTCCATTGCACATAGAGAGGGCTCAATATGTCCTGAACTACATTAGCTCAGCGGACTGCAGCAGGGTGATTATCAGTGTCTGGCTTCTTATTAGAGACCTACCGTGTACAGCTCTCTAACTACGCTCAAATCTCCATTAGACATTACAGCCATGTATGGAGACTATAATTATCAGCTTACTGGAGGAAATTACACAATGCTGTTTTTAAGCAATTATATACCGTACAAAAGGTTTTCAAAATGTCAGTTATTTTGATGGCTTTTAAAAACAATTTAAAAATGAGAATAGTTTGTAATGGAATTATGGTTACAGCATGAAAAAACCTAAAGAAGTTTCTAGATGGCTCAGCTTACTGTTAAATATAATTAACCTGCGACAGAAACGCGTTTGCACGCTCTAAATACAATGGCACACAGATGCACACATGTACCAGCTGTCCTCCAGATCCCTTATGGCTGAAGACACGGTGAAAACAGGACAGGACATGTGCCACTGTGCATGTATCTGTATATCGGATGAAGAAATGTGTGTGTCACCCTAAATGAATTCAGCCGGCTCTCACTGCAGTATTTCCGAGCTCCTACTGGCTGGCAATGCTTCAAGCCTGCCAACATACAGACTTACTGGGGCCCTTGTAAAGAGCATCAGAGCCATTAGATCTATCTGGCCGACCCTCACCCAGGACTGTTAGCGGTTACCTAGCATTACCGTGTTGTACTGTCAAAATGCTGTCCACGATGTTGCATGAGAACTAAGGACGAGGGGAAGAGCAAAGGGGAGTCTAGTTCAGTCCACCTAACTAATTGAACGTTCACTAAGTATGGTAGATTGTATGACAGATTGTTCCCAATCATTATTTCTTTCATAACAGTGTGCGATATTTTTTGGTTTTCTACATGAGTGTACTCACTCTGTGAAACAAAACATTTCAGTTGCACACATTTCTTGAACAGAAGCAAACTAAGGACAACAGAAAATGTTTTGGAACTAGAAGGTTTTGTTTGGTGTTTTGTCCGTCACTTGCCAATTGGGGTGGCTTTGGCTATGCATCAATGGGTATTGTTAAACAGCGGCCACTCAAGACAAGATAGATTCTACAGAGATTCCATTTAAAGAGGTGGGATAGGGGGACTTGTTATACTCCTGAGTTAAGACTCCAACAACTACTGTCTAAACAATATGTTGTATATACTTACTGTACTGAAGTGTTAGTAATTGGAGCTTGAAATAAATAGCCAACATTGGTCTTAAGTGAGCGAATGCTAAAAAGCAACTGTCGCAATGGTCAATATTCTGCAGAAGAACAAGAATAAGCAAAAGTCTTAAAGTAGACCTCTCCATTAAGAACCTAAATCAAAACCATAATGTGAATCTATATCAATCCCATGAGCAAGTAGATGCCGATAAACATCCTGGAAATTGGTGTCCCTTCTCACTGTGTTTCCATCTCCCACTCAGAGCCCTCATCATAGCCCCCAGAACCCCACTGGCCTGCCTACTCCTGCTGCTTGTGTCGGGGGTCCTGGGGGGGCTGGTCCTGTCCATCTGCCCGTCGGTGTGCTCCTGCAGCCGGGGCCACCGAGTGGTGGACTGCTCCTCACGCCACCTCACACACCTGCCACTTGGCCTGCAGCACAACATCCGCTTCCTCAACCTCTCACACAACAGGTAGGAAGACAACTTCATCTTTAGCTCATGTTTCATCATCTTTATGTTTCATTATCTTCTTCTGAAGTTTCATCATCTACTTCTGCTCAGACCGTCTGGGATTGAAGACCGACCAAAATAGGGGAATGCTTTGAGTTGCAGTTACAGCATTTGCTGTGTTACCAATCGATAAAACTATAGCAATTCACATTTGATCACCCTATGTGTTTCGATTAAATCCAACAGTTGACAGGCCACTTCTATTTAACCACTTCTGTTCCTGGTAATGTCCATTTTCTTTGTGTAGTGTCACATCTTCTTAGATGAAAGCTTTCCCTTTTCTTCTGACAGTCTTCGTGGTCTGGACGACCTGCTGAGCCACTATGCCCACCTACGTACCCTGGACCTGTCCTATAATCTCCTGGGTCGCTTTCCTTCCGGCCTGCCCAGGGCCCTGTGGGACATCCGGGCTGCCGGCAACCAGCTCAGAGCCCTAGACAAGAACGACACGGCCTACCATTGGAACCTGCGGGTCCTGGACCTGTCAGCCAATGAGCTGGAGAGGGTGGTCTTAATCAACAACACCTTGCCCAGCCTGCACACCCTCAACCTGAGTCACAACAGGTTCTGGACTGTGCCCACCAACATGCCTTACAATCTGGAGGTGGCGGATTTGTCTCACAACTATCTGGTGCAGATCCTCCCAGGTTCGTTGGACCGGCTGCCGAGGCTGAGGAGATTCTTTCTGCATGCAAATCGCTTCTCCTGGGTGCCGGAAGGGGTGTTCGACCGGCTGGAGGGGCTGGAGCTGTTGACACTTGGGGATAATCCTTGGGCTTGTGAGGAGGAGGAGAACATCACAAGGCTCTTGCGCTGGGCAGAAGATACCAGAGCCACCGTGTTGGGCTGCCCCTGTTACACCAGGCCCACGTGCGGGCAAGCCCAACTGGCCACTCCAGGAGGGGGGTGGCACTTTGCCTCGTACACAGAGCCTCCGCTGGGGGCTGATTCCAGAGAGACAGGGCGCAGTGGCCCCCCACCAGCCAGGGCTTCAGTGGTTACGTCTGGGTACTTGGCTAAGTCGGCCTTGCTGGAACCAGGGATCCATGGGGAAAGGGGGGCTGTCACCAACTTGGGGGACCAGACAATTTTTGTGTTCACATCCACCCCGTCACACAGCCTCTCGACAAGCACAACTGGACTCCCGCGCTCTGCTGCCAAGAAGCCCAAACCAGGAAGCGTGAGAAGCGTAGGCCATGGGCTTCACACACAGATCCCGTGTTCTGTCATTGCTGTAAACCTTTTAGTGACAGTGGCTGCCTTTAAAAGCCTTCTGAACTGAGCTGGGACTTGATCTGTTAGAGACTGGAGCAAAGTGTTGAGTGATATGGAGAAGGCCTAACTGTGTATGTAGCCTAAATGTATAGGGAGAGTTTGGCTTCAGTTTTCACAAAAAATACCTGACTGTTACTGCCTAAAAAAAAATATTCTCTCTCCTGTTATGACACGTCTGACAACTTCAGAATATAGTTGTATGGCTGTATCTTTCTCCTATACACTTGATATCTAGACCAATGTATGTACACATACAAGAGTATTAATTCTCTATTGGTGTGGAAACATGAATGCTCTTCTCTACTCTCTCTAATCCATATTGCTTCTCTGTTCTGTTGACAGATGCTGCTGCATTTCATGATTTGTATGGTATAAAGAATGTAAAAAAAATATATGGAATGCATTTACTTTGTGTGGTTTGGATGAGTGTTTGATGTGATATAACTCATCTTTAAATACTGACATCAAGCAGGTTTGGGAATATCTATGAGCTCCGGCACATAATTAACATTCTTCATACAGGACACTAGGGATGTGTATCTTTCTCCTTCAAGTCCACTCATTTACATCTAAATACATGGCTCACGGTAATGTAGAAACAATTAGTTAGGATTCGGATTGATTAGAGGAACATGTCAATGCCATTTGGTTCAATGTCATGCGATGCACTAACAATTTGTTGAAGGAACACTTTTTCCAATCATCATGAAGAATTTTTTCTGCTTACAGAGGTCATGAGCTGGACATCTTTGAGACAGATCTGTCTGAACTGTGTGTTTACAATATACTCCTATAGTGATGGTAGGCATCGGAGCTGAACCACATTCGACTGGGAATCTACCACTTTAGACTGGAGTAAGGAGGGGGGTCATCTACCCCAAGTAACCAAACCATCATGTCATGTTTGCAGTGTGAATGTTGGAGCGACTGCAGGGATCTACCAATTCATCTTCATAAAAAAATCGACTCTGTCATAGGCACTAAACAAATTTGTATTCTAACTTTTGGATGCTTTTGCAAAGTTTCTCCGGCTGCGCTTCGACCAAACATACACGGGGGCTGGCAAAAGCTGTCCTCTTTAAAAAGGATTACTGTAATCCATCAAAAAATGATCATATACACTCATTTTTTGCAGCAAAACTTTACAATTTCTGATGGTGACCTTGAATAATGAAAAATAAATGTAAAGTAAGCTCAAAATAATAGGTAGCAAGGTTATAGATAGAGTTCCTGGGCGTTTAGGGTTAGGTTCGGGCTTATCTAAAATTAGATTATTTTTATTAATAAAACTGGATAACTATGAACTAGCAGATTGGATGTCACTGAGTTCAGATAAGAAAACAACAATCTTGAGCAGGCCATTTTGGAAGCATTAAAATGCATTTGGTACGACTCAAACATCAAGATTATATCACTTGGTCAGTAATGCAAAGCTGTGTGACTTGTGACTGGGATTGTTTAGCCAGAATGAATAACTATCATGCTTAGTTCTACATTAACTAGAGGTGGGAAATTCATCACAATAGATGTGATACATTTTCAGGAGGAATTTAGTAATGTTTTGTGAAGCGGCGATTCATAATGTTTAAATCAATCCTCTGACTACAGATATGAAATGAGGTTCAGGTCCTTCAGATGCACTCGTATGTTAAACATTGGAGCCGAGAGCCAATGTGTATAAATGTGAGATAAAAACACAGACAGATAAAAACAGACAGATAAAAAGAACAGCTCAGCTCTGAAACCCACCAAAAGGCATTTCATTTCAAATTGAACGGGCAATAATGATTCATGAGTTTGTGGTAATAGCCGTAGCAGTCATAATAACAAATGAAACCAAGCGATTCTCCTCCTGGGTATTGAAACCATCACACATCACTGACCGATAAAAATGTGAGCCTCTCCTCGACAATATCTGCCTGACTCATTTCTTCTCAGACAAGTATGACTCCTTCAGCACTCGACACCCCCAGAACAAGGTAGAGCAGCTCTCCTGTTCAGCTCTGCTGGCAATATTAGGCTAAGATATGTAGCCCCCTAGAGCCTGCTTCAGGTGACAAAAGTGCAAAGTCAATGGACCTGCCATGGTCTTCCAGGTGGAACATTCCAAGCCAGCAACAGCCCTATCCCTCCCTAAGGCGTCTGAATCGTAGACATGGTTACAGGAGTTAACGTGTCATACGGAAGACAGTGCCTCAGAAGGCATCCATTATTTCTTTGTTATCTATGCAAAGTAGGTGGTATTTCATACGCTGATTCTTCCCGGTAAGAAATTGACTGTTCCCGCATTGAGATGGCTTCAAAACCACTACCCATGCCAGCAGATGCAACAACACACAGTTGAGACATCTTTTCACCTCTATGGTCAGCACAATCAGTCACCGCACGGATAGTGAAACACAGGAACATAATTTGCCAGGTCTTACCTGCGAGCGACATAGTAGAAGACAGGGGTGCCATTCTTTGAAGTTCCAGCCTGATAGAAGATGTTCAGGGTCTTCAGGGCTTTAAATTCGTCTTTTTCATGGACCTGGTGCCTAGTAATCAGGGACAAATGGGCAATAAAATGCTTTGTATTCTGCTGCACTCAGTTTCCTGGTCCATCTGAATATTTGACACACTAAAACAGGAGAACAGTTACCTGGTCATGAACTCCTCAAACTTGGAGCTGGTGAGGTTGAGGCTGGACCAGTGGGTGTCGGCCACAGGTTTGTGCTCAGGGGGACCCAGGTAGGCCAGGAGGGTGGCCATCTTGTCAAATGGCCTCCTGCCCACAGCCTTGTGATCCCTATAGAGGGACAAGGACTCTCAGCTTCACACTATGACATACAGTTGTGGCCAAAACTATTGGCACCCTTGCACATTATTAAAATAATGCAACATTAAGTCTAGACTGTTGAACTAAATCCTTTTGGCATCCATATATGTATTTATTTGGTTTGCATCTGAACAAAACTGCAAAAACATCTTGAAATAGAACAAAAAATTGCATTTTACCTTTGAAATATGATACTAAAGGAGGAGAATCCTTAATTTTGGACATTTTCCAATACGAAAATCACTCATTCAACCAGCTCGAATAGAGAATTCTCCAAAATGGTGTCATTGTGTGTACAGCAATAAGCTTGAAGAACAAGAAGCAACCCAGAGAAGTGTCTGAGGAGGTTAGGTCATAAACCCGTTAAGCAACCTTGTACATCAGTTCATTCAAGACAATCCACAAAAACAGATCAACCTAGTACATTTACATTTCTATAACAACCACCACACAAATTCAAGCTGCCGTTCAGATACAAAGTATGTCAGTTTCAATTTGGACCATCTATCGCCAACTCAATGAAAGGGGGTTGTGTGGTAGGAGGCATATTGCTGAGAGAAAGCGACATAAGAACTATTGAACATTCCACCATCACTTAATGACAGATGAGACCAAAAAAGGGCTTTTTGGTAATGCTGACCATCCCTTGGTTCACAGAAAACAAAAAGAAGCCTTCAAAGGTAAAAAAAACTCCTTCCCCACAGTCAAAGATGGAGGTTCAGTGATGATATAGAGTTGCTTTGCCTCTGGTTCTGAGTGCCTTGACTCTGCACAGGGCATTATGTAATCAGGAGGTACAGTAATATTAACACTGAAATAAAGAACTGATTAAATACATTCACGAAAAGGTTAGTTTGGGGAGAATATGATTCAGAATGTCTTTGTCCACAGAAGGTTCAAATACTGTAGGTATAATAGAACCGGCCTTTACTATACTTGGGAGAACAAAAGAATACTTTGAAGGATATTAAATCACTGGGCATCGTGCATTTTGCATGTCCCTTTAGGGATAAAAAGTTTGTTCCGTGTAGGGTTTAGATCAGGGATGAGGATAGGATTAGGTGTAGGGGTTAAGATAAGGTGGGTGTATCCTGACCTGTTGCTGGAGAGGTAGTGGCCGATTCTCTCCTGGTTGTTCCAGAGCAGCCGGTGAAGGGCCAAGACGTTGCCATCACTGATGAAGGACAGGCTGTGGTAGACTGAGTCACTGGGAGGAGAGTCAGACGCGATGTCCAAGAAGAACCTAAAGGACAAAATGGAGGGATCAGACTTTGCGGTTTGTATTTGAAGAGGGTTTTCTGTTGTTTCAACACAGGTTATAACAGGAAATTAAGGCCCTCTTCAGAGCGCTAAAAAGTTAAGAAGTTATATTTTATTACTTACAGCAATCACAAAAAAAACAAACAGGCTATTCTAAATATTAGGGGCATTCCCAATTGCATTAGGCACAAACACTGTAAAATATGGTCACTAAGATGGGTATTGTTTGGAAAAATAGACTGCCTGCAACAGTAGATCTTCCTGACTTCGACTGATCATGTCTGTTCCTTGAGTACCCGACGGTAGAATGTCTTGCCTTTTAAAAGGTAGAAATGTTGTTTAATAAAAGGCTCATTGTATCTTCTTTCAAAATGAGGAAGCAAGCAAAAACCTGTAACAGAACCCTTTGTTTGGAAAACCAAGTGAAGCTACCGTTCAACACTCAAACCAACAGCATGTACGGCAACGGACAAACGCAGTGGACTGGGGCAATGGCTCCAACTTGGCTTTAGGCCTTTTGTGCATTCGGTGTGTCATAAACAACCAACAACACAAACTTCCAGCTTCATAAATTGTTTTTTACTGGCCCATGTGGACCACTGTCAGGGATTGACAACTGGTCCAAAGGTTTTCTAGAACCTTGCCGAGCCAGCAGACAGCCCTGAATATCCAGCTTTCATCTGCTTTCAGTGGGGCTCTTTTGTCAATTAAGCTACCAATTAAAAGCTTTACTGGTATTAAAATCCTTCTGACTTACCGCTTGGCAGCATCAAAGTTGCTTTTCACAAAGTCATTAAAAGGCCTCATGTGCTCCTCTTTAGTAAACAAAACATGATTGGCAATGCTCTGGAGGATCTGAAGACAAAGGAAAAATATATATATATTTCACTAAACACTTTCTGTCAAAGGACCTCTACAAGCATTGTCATGTGGTATCTATTTGACATAGATCCCACCCCATACCTTGGACATAAGCTTCAAGCCTCTTTCTATCCTGGCTGGGGGCTTCTTATCCAGGATGCCTGCCTCGTAAGGTGACACTATGGCAGGGTTGATAAAGCGCAGAAACATGGCACTTCCCACCGCCCCTATACTGTTCTGGGGGAAACGCTGGCTCACCACCTGGGAAAATGGGAGGTAGACCGGGGATGGAAAAGAGGATGACAAGGGGGAGGAAGGATAAGATGAGGGGTGGGGACAGAGGAAACAAAACAACAGGATGAAGTTCAAGAAATGCTTTAACAGCATTACAGAACAGACAAGATCCAACGCCTTTCTAAAAGTCAGAAAGACGGCCCTACAAACACACAGAGTGAGAGACATACAGACCGAGAGATACAGACCGAGACAGAGAGAGATGGAGGATAAAAGTAAAAGCGCAGAAAAGGATAATGAAAACCAAAATGATGTGAAGAGAGATCAAGAAAGCCTGGAGAGTAAAATGAAGCCTCAAGAAAAATGGAAAAATAAGGTGTGAGAAACGACATGCATTTTTCATAATCCTAAAAAACTATACAGTAAATACTAGGGGATAAGTAGGCATGACTCACAGAGCAGCAACATGACCCAACAGTGACCACAGACCAGAGCAAAAACATGACCCAATAGTGACCACAGACCAGAGCAGCAACATGACCCAACAGTGATCAAAGACCAGAGCAGCAACATGACCCAACAGTGACCACAGACCAGAGCTGCAACATGACCCAACATTGACCACAGACCACAGCTGCAACATGACCCAACAGTGACCACGGACCAGAACTGCAAAATGACCAAACAGTGACCACAGACCAGAGCAGCAACATGACCCAACAGTGACCACTGACCAAAGCAGCAACATGACCCAACAGTGACCACAGACCAGAGCAGCAACATGACCAAACAGTGACCACAGACCAGAGCAGCAACATGACCCAACAGTGACCACAGACCAGAACAGCAACATGACCCAACAGTGACCACAGACCTTGCTTTATAGAGGAAAAGCACGTTAGTATGCTTTATATCAAAGTGTCAAAAAGTAAAACAGTCAGACATGCTGGTATTGTGCAAGCACATGCACACTCAAAATCATTGGTCTAATTAACCACTTTAAAAGTGCCCCTATATGGTACAGCTCAAATACAATGGACAAAATATCACAACTGCATACAATAAACTGAGTGACATTCTGCCATTAGTACATAGACAGGGGACATACCAGATGAGACATGAAGAAAGACACAGAGACAAGAGACCCCAGCAATCAACCACAGCAAGTCAACTTTGTCTCAATAGCCATCTCCATAAAACCAGTAAAGTTTTACACCTTAGTTTATGAAAGATATAAAACTGTTTCACTATTACCTACAGTCCATTCTAGTGCATTTGTAAAACAGAAAACAATGCAGGAATACTAGCATATTACTGAAATCTAAATATGTACCGACAAACAGTTTCACACATTATCAAAATCCATTTGCCTCAGCACAAAATACAGAAAAACAGACAGAGATAGACAGATGACCAGCGTAAGAGATACAGAAAGACAGAGGTAGATACAGACAGAGAGACAGAATGCCACAGGTTTCTTGTAGTTGTTAATTGAAAATGGAAGCAACTTACTTTGGTGCCATTTTTGGTACAATGATTTTAAAAGGCTGCAGACAGACTTGAATGTGAAAACCATTTCCAGCGAAAAACAAATTAAGCACCAAAACAAACCATAAAAATACATTTACAAAAAAAAATCTAAGAAACGAAGGAAAGAAAAAAAAAAAAAGCTTTTTGCTTTAGAAAAACAAAGTGGCTAAGGAAAGAGTTCACTGAACTTACTGCTTTTTTGTTTTCCTTTTTCTCTTTAACTGTTGCTTTATTCAGTAGAGAGTGGCAAGTAGCCTACAGAACAGAGATGAGCACAAACAGGTCACAGCACCGGCCACACACACACACACACACACACACACACACACACACACACACACACACACACACACACACACACACACACACACACACACACACACACGAACGCTTGAATGGTTGTGCGTGCGTGTGTGCGTCTGTCTATGTATGTATTTCACAGGCAGGTTTTGGTCCAACACTAGTAGCATTGGACAGAACACAGCAGTGGTATCTACACATGACCTGCCCCTCGACAGTTTGACTGGTGTGAGACAGAGCCATTTTGGTGTCCCACACAACACTGTGAGTGGTTCCAAATCACCCTGCACACACCTCCTTGTCCTATGGAATCATGTGCTGCTCAGCCTGCAGTCCCAGCAGAGAGCCAGCCTCGGAGAAAAAGCAGGGGAAGTAATGTCTGCTCATCAGACATGCAGGTGGAAACAGGCGAGGAGAGAGTGCGTATCCATACAGAGATGTCCTTTCATTGAAAGTTAGTCTAAATGGAAGGTGTGTGTAGATGTTGGGTGACTGCAAGTTGGGACACAGTAACTGCTTTGTGCCTCTTGTTGCTGTAGCCAGGTAATTCAGCCCCCACTATTCTAACCAGCACCAGTGACAGCACAGGCCTTCATCTGTTCAGTCAAATGCAGGGGAAGTGCGCACTAGCCTGGAGGACAGAGCAGAGTGACCATAGACGGAACGGTAGAAGGGGGTTATTGGAAAGTACCAGGGTGGAGCCAGTGTCTGGAACAGAACGAGGTAGAGCTGTGGCCCGGCGGCATTAGTGAACAGGTGGAAAGCCTATGGTTTGAGAGGTGGAGGTGACAGCAACACAGACAGACACACACAGGGTCAGTGGGTGGTGAGCAGCGCGACGCCAACAGACCTACCTGATAGAGACAGTGACACACACTTCGCAGCTGAGGAGGGAACGCGCCGGAGGAGTTAATAATGGCCTGGAAGAACCGGTTGGTAATCTGGAGAAGGTTCTTCTGGTTCTCCTCCAGGTTCTCCGACTGATCTAGTCTAAAGAGAATGAAAACAACAATGAAGTGCAATTATGACAACAGTCATACAACAACTATGCTGACTGAAATTAAAGTCAGAAAAGCCTTGGTAACCACCACCGTTTAAATACGTTGTAGTGTTTCAGAGGTGGCTCCTACCTGGTCGGGTCCACCTCAAAGCTTATGTTGTGCCACTCCGGTGTGTTGATGACTCCTTTAAGTAAAGGCTCCAGTAGCTTCTGTAGATACGCTGCCCCGTAAACCTGACACAGAATGTTACAGTACATTCTAAATGTCCCCATACACCTGACACACAATGTTACCATACATTCTCAATGTCCCCATACACCTGACGCACAATGTTACCATACATTCTAAATGTCCCCATAAACCTGACACACAATGTTACCATACATTCTAAATGTCCCCATACACCTGAGGCACAATGTTACAGTACATTCTAAATGTCCCCAAAATCTTACAACGTTACAGTCAGGGCTCTACGCTAACTTTTTTCCCCAAAGAGCGCTCCTAAATGAAAAAATGTAGGAGCACACAAAGAAATTCAGCAGAAATGTGACGTTGGTATCAGCAGCTTTGCTAACATTGTTCTCAGCATCCCTAACATTAGCAACCATGTCAACATTAGCTGCCTCAGGGATACCTTGTGAAGAGGCTTCATTAGTTGAACCTTGCGAATCCCCCTCGCTGGTTTCCTCTTTCTCGCATTTTTTTTTATGGGCTTTTTAGCAATGTCTGCACGTTAACTTATAGCCCATTCCAACACTTTTTTCCAGTGTGGTTCACCTTTCACTCTGACTGGACTGCATCATCACAGAAATCTATTCTGTGGTTGCTGCAAGTGGCTTGTTGAATGTGGGACTTATTAACCAATAATCATGGGGGAAAAATAGATTACGGTAGAATGTTATCTTTACTCACACACTGTTCTTGTAAATAATTATCCCGGTTCGCACACAGCAAATTTTAGGGTCAAATGCGAGTGAATTTATCACAGTGACTAATTTTTTTTACCTTAAAACAGAAGGTCATGATCTTGCTGGCCAGGCTGTTTCCTCTGAATAGAGTCTGCATAGAGTCGGCCAGCTCCACCTCCTTGGAGAACATGTTCCACAGCAGCTGATAGAGCAGGTGACGAGAGTCAAACAGCGTGACCAACACACGGGCCAGCTCATCCTGAAGACCACAGAGAAACACGTACACTTCACATTTCATCCAGTTAGAAAACAAACTCAAAACACAAATGGCTATCAACCACTGTCTTACAACAACTACGTTCATACTAGCATCTCCCGAAGAGCTAGAGGAAACACCTCCAGTTTTGATTCTACAACTCAGCGTCTTGATGACGATGATGTGTATCATAGCAGGGATCTCCAAGATCACAGTTAGCCCAACACTAGCCAGGGCTGGGGCTTTCTGACATACCCACTGAGATCCCGGAACCACGTTGGCCAGTGCCATGGCAATGGGCAGCTCTCCCTGATCCCCCATCATGGTGACCAACTCCACCAGCCTCTCGAAGCGGTCAGCCAGCACAGTCTCAGCCAGCGTGTCGAACTCCGTCCCCTGCTGGAGGATCTTAGTCAGCACCTCCATGAAGGTGGCCCGCGTCTGCAGGTCCTTGTGGTAGCCCAGACCTGGAGGAGGACAGAAGGGGGAAGGAAAGTGAGAGTAGAGATGTGGAATGGCAGATGAACATTTCAACAGAGGTCTGACGGTACATTTTAAATCTGCGTCCGTTACATGACAGACATATCATATCATATCATGGGTCAAACGTTATATACAGAGTCGGGCTGTGTCATGTGTCACTGGAGCTCACCAATGGAGTGCATGAGGCCACTGTCCACATTGGCATTGAGGAGGTTGGACATGGCCAGGACAGTGCAGTGTCTGAGGGACGCCAAGCGCCGGGACATTCCCCTCTTCCTCCCGATCACTGGCTGGCCATCATCCTCTACCTCACTGCAGTCGTTCAGAAGGTTCATGAACAGAGTAAAATACCTGACGACACAGTGAAGAACAGTCAGCAGGCGGTTTGTATACAGACCATGTGCAGGTTGAACTAAGCGGTAAACAGTTGGGTATTTTTGCATTGAAACACTAGAGCAGGCAGAGTAAAGTGGAAGCCAGGGAGCAGCAGGAGTGAAGCCTGTTGTAGTTACTTGAGGAAGAGCTGGGACTTGGCCTCCATCAGCTCCACCCCGTCTCCCTCCTCAGGCTGTAGAGGCAGGCCAGCTAACAGAGACACCACTGCCTCCATGCTAGCTTGGTCCAGGTCTCTGGTCAGACACTTGATGTCGTCATCAGCCGCCTGATTGGAGGTACCCATCACCCAGTCAGTCAGATACTCCACCATCTTGTTTCTGGGAGAGATGCGGTGAGGGGTGGATTTACATACGATTAAGTAGCGTTAAGATAGTGTTTATCTCTGTTAAAGCACCGGACAAGGAGAGGTCTCTCACCTGAACTTCATTTCCTGGCAGAAGGACAGGTCGTTACGTCTCTCCATCATCACCTCCACCAGCTGGCACAGTTTGGTCTTGATCTGGATGGCATGCAGCGTGTTGCCTATGATACGCACATACCTGGACCAGAGACATCACTCTATAAGGTTCTGAAGATTAAAAGAGAACATGTGTATAGGTGTGTGTGTGTGTGTCTGGGTCTCACCTGACCAGGTTGAGCATCATGGTCTCTATGCTGGCCTGTCCCAGATGCTCAGAGCTGCCCTCTGTGTGGTTGTCCAGCAGGTTCTTCATGATGGCAATGGTTTGCTCCACAAACTGAGTATTCGTGTCATTGATGGGGACCTGACAGGGAGAAATCTAAACAAGTTAGTCAGTGTCAACGCATCAATGTTAGAAATAGTGAAAAAGATCTAACCGTTAGAGTTTGGCAATCAGCAGTGGTTTCCAATTGTTTGTAAATGTCCATGGAATAGTTTGGTATGCAAACACAGTTGGAATGAATGGATCCCATCCACCTACCAGACCCTGCGAGTCGAAGAAGCGTCCAATGCTGTTCCTGAGCTTGTTGAAGAGCATGGGGTAGAGGGCTGGGCTGAGCTCTAGGCCCAGCAGCTCCTTGACACTGGTGCGGATGTGCAGGCCCACCCTTTCATGACCGCAAACGAGTAGAGCCAGGAGCCGGTCCAGGAAACTCCCCAGGGGGGTCTCCGCCGAGGAGGAGGAGGAGCAGGAGGCTGAGGCCCCAGCTGCAGTGTTGGAGGCCTCACATGAGGCCACGGAGACCATGGACCCCTTGCGTTCGCTCAAGGAACCCATGGGGGGGCTGTAGGTGGGTGGACCGCAGGGCGTGGTGCGCTGCGAGAGACACACCCCCCCCAGAGCACACAGGAAGCCTGTCATGTTGATCCACTCCTGCAGGGGAAGAGCGGGTGTTACGGTACAGCTTAGAGCAGGGATTTACTTCGAAACATGGCTGAGGTCTTACCTGCCCATCCTCCACTTTGTTTTTGGGGAAGTTCAGAATCTGCTTGGTGGCCTGCTCCCACCTGGCATGCGTGTCCTCCCAAGCCTAAGTGGAGACATTAAAAAAGGCTCAACACTCTGAAGAGGACAAAATAGGTCACAAAGACAAGCTGAACCCACGATTAGAGGGACCAGGAGAGTTGAACAACACAGTCAACCTCACCTCCTTGTTTCCAGGGGTGGGGTGCTCTATCCTTCTTAGCATGGCCATCACTCTCTTCTGAAGGGTGGAACGACCTGTCAAACACAGGAATACATGGGGCAGGCTGGTCGTTGCCCAAGAAATTAAATGGCACTGTCATTGTTGAACCATATTAATTAGGCTTGGAAACATATACACATGTTCCAATGTGTGACGAATAGTTAGACAGTTTTCCTTTTATCTGAGCTCTCCTTTCCCTTTACAAAGTCAGCTTTACAGATGAATAAATCTCCAAAATAATATACTTTTATTACTCATAGAGACATACTGTGTCTGACATTACTAATTTAGTTGCTGAACTGGGCATGAATATTACTCGGTATAGCCCAAAGTAGAACATTGGGGGAACACTATCCAATTGAAGGCAGTTTGCGCCCTCTAATGGGCAGAAGAATAACCAGTATGCTATAAACGAGGGCCAGAACATTAACAGTAATGAGACATTTTGCTATTTCCTTTTAAAAGATCCCCTATTGTCAGGTCAGCTACTGACAGTATGACATTCACAACTAAATGTCTGCCAGCTAGATGTGCTCTAACAAATAAATGGCCCCGCCTGGATCAGAGGGCTGTCAAATGTCTTGTGTAAGAGAAGCACGTCTTTGCATTTGCTTTAGGATTCATCACTTGGATCACAGTGGCTCAGTGGGATTTAATAGCGGACCTTGAGTTCCGGTATCCCAGATTATTTCGAGATGGCACATGGTCAGTATTAAACCATGGATCCGACCCACACCTGGTAATAAGGTTGTACAGACGAGATGTTTCACTTACCTGTGGCCATCATGGTGCTGATGGAGGCAAACTCTGTGAAGGTGCCGTAATTGGACAGGATGGTCTGGACGGGCACCTCATCAGCAGAGCAGCGGATGTCGGCCTCCTCACAGAGATGCCTGAAGCAGGACATGGCCACCAGAACAGCCTCAGCATCAGGGCTCCAGAGGAACATGTACAGGCTGACCTCCAGCTTGGTCTGGGCCTGTCTGCAGATGGGAATCCCACTGCCCTGAGTGGCGCACTCCTGGAGGCAGGGAGAAAGCAGGAATCAGACATATTAATAACACATTTTCAACGTTTGCTGAACACCTGCAACTGCAAAACAGCCCTGGGATGTCTTTAAAGAGAACTTAATCAACCATGTGTTTCATGGACTCCACTGAAGGGGCATTTTAGTCAGGTTCTCGGTTTAATTTTATTGACTGTCCTCACCTTGTTCTTTAGGAGGAACTTGTTCCTGCAGATCAGGATCTCCCGTAACCATTTCAGCACCTCCGTACTGTTCATCATCTGGTGGCCAATCGGCTTCATGCAAATCAAGTAGAGAACCTGGGAGCTACAAAGAGACAGGCCAGGTTTAAAAGTCCAATTGAATCTTTATACAAGCATCTCCTAAAAACTGATAACCTATAGAACAATGTATGGACCAAAAGGTCACAAGAACCAATGCGTGTCCTTGTACCTGATGTCCCAGAAGGTTTCAATGGGGGCTTCAGGATTCCACAGCTCGATGGTCTCCGGCTGGTGCAACACTAACAGAGCCTGGGCAGGCAGAGACATTTACATGACTTACAGGAGATAGCCCTAATTTGCTCCCGCCTTGAGGAAATCAGCTGAACTGCAGCAACAGCAGTTTAAAAGCAACTCTACACTTACAGCACACTCTTAACAATCACTTTCACTTTTGGTTGACCAACTTACAGAAGACATAACATTTTTAAATGACATTATTTCTTTATTTTTAAATGTCAGTTGGCCAAATAATTCCCTACGGTATTCAGAGCTTGTTTTCTCATGTGAATGGTCAAGATTTCAAGCAACCAGGAAGTGAGGGATTTTACTTGCCCCCGTCCACCAATAATTGTTCTTTATGGCTGATGGAAATGTGGGAGGATGTTGCTTTTCCATTTGTTTACCAATAGAAATTATGCATTCTAGGAGAAGCTTTTGTATGCACCCAAATTACTTTCAAGTGTGTAGATGTTTTGAAACACATTATTGCATATCATGTAATACTGCTGATACATAACATGAATAGTGAGAATAGAATAGTGAGAGAAAGAGAGAGAGAGAGAGAGGGTGACCAAACCTCCATGGCCTCTTGGGAGAGCTGGGTTGTGTTGGCCAAGGACACCAGCTGCACCAGGCCTGTGATCAGCTCCGCTGTGCTGCTCTTGATCTCCTGAGCCTGCTTCTCTGTTTTCTACACACACACACACACACACACACACACACACACACACGTGATACAGAGGCTGAGCAGTGTTGGTACACTGGGGCAGTTGGGGTGACACTTACATGCAGCATGAGTTTGGGGTCAGCATGGATGAGCTTGACCAGGGCCAGGAGGAGGCACTTATAGCTGCGTGTGTCCAGGTCGGTGGCTTTCTCTTTGAACTTAAGGCTTGTTGTCATCTTCTCTTTGAACGTTAAACTCTGTCAGAGAAAAGTGACAAAGGCTACTTCAGTTAAGACAGACGTCTTGCCGATTTTCCTAAGCATTGGCGCGTGAGTGCGTGTGTGCTGTCCTCCTCACCGGCGTCATGCGTTGCGGGGCGTGTGTGTGAAGGCTTTGCATCACTCGACTCAGAGTGTCGGCGAACATCAGCCGCAGCTCTCCAGAGTAGCAGTACACAGCATCCACCTTGGGCCACCAGTCAAGATCAGACTACAAAGAGAGGAGGAGCCCCGCCAGGGAGAAGGTCAACAAGGTCATCACTGACTGGTCGACTGTACTTAAACCAAAGATGTGGGTAACACTTACATTGGAGATTATTCTGTGCAGGGAGTTGACCAGGACAAAGTGAAAGGTTGAAGGAGAGGAGGAGGCCAAACAGACCTGAAGAGGGGAAAAACACAGATTGAGTCCCATGGGGGAGTAAACCTTAGACAGGACAGAGATACAATACTGGATTGACACAATGTATTGGCAGTCTCTGTACTGTATATAACTTTGGGTTGTCTTATTGTAGAACGTCAATTTGGCAAATGGTCTTGATGTCCGTTCCACTGAAAACGCATAGGACTTCAAACAGCTTAATACGATTTTAGAGTGTTTTTTCCTCTTTCAAAATTACCCAGAATGCTCTCATAACCGAGTCTCATTGAACAATAAAGTATACATAATATAGTAAATCAAGTGTATATTACTCAAATAGCAACATCTGACAACCACATAGCTATTATAGTAAGACAAAGTAAGAATGCCATGTAATAATTCCCTATTTAATAAATGTTAGATAGACCTAAACATTAAATAATGACAACTGGTAAAAACACACATTTTATATTAGCAGAACACAAATTTTACTCAAAATACACATCATATGCATTGTTACACGCCTAATGTTGTCAAATGACCTCTTTCACTCCATGGGAAAACATAGCATTATACAATATACTATATATTCAAACATGACATGCGCATTTCCATCTACTGTAGCACGCTAAACTGAGCTGAGCAGACTAACTGACCTTAAAGTGTTGGTTGTTATGAGGGTTGATTCGGAAACAAGAAACAAAGCAGTCGATCATGAGGTCCACATCTGCGTTCTGGCTGCCTGCCCCACGAGAAAAGGGCTTGGTGGGGTTGAAGAGCAGGGTCTGATAGAAAACAAACAGAATGAGGCTGCTCATACGTCCATAGCTGGTTGCACAACAAACGTGTAGCCATAGTTACATATATAACCCAGAGATGTCCATGCATTAAACACATAGTCACTGACAGAACTGACTAGCGTCATCATAGCCCTTCAGCAGTTATGTTGGTAGAGCATGATGCTTACAACACTAGGGTTGTGGGTTTTATTCACACTCCAAAAAGGTTAGAAAATGCATGCCTCACCATAACTGGTGTACTTGGCAACAATGAAGAAAACAAAAACACAAAGACAACTGCTGTAGCGCCCCCAATCCCGCAGGGGGCGACAGTGCGGTTTCCTGACCTTCAAGTCCACTACGATGGACTGCACCAGTTGGAAGACGACCAAGTTGTCCTCCCAGTTGATGTAGGTGGAGGCCTTGCACAGCTTGACACAGGCAACGGCTGCACTCTCTATTAGCTGCTTACTGCCCCCCTGGCCTGCTAGGGCCTTCCTCAGGCTCTCCCAAAACAGCTTCTGTAGAGAGACAGAGCAATTATCACTTATAATATCTATTTCATTGTGTGTGTGTGTGTGTGTGTGTGTGTGTGTGTGTGTGTGTGTGTGTGTGTGTGTGTGTGTGCGCGTGCAAGCACAAACCTTATTGGCCTTGCTCTCCTCCACCACCTCACGGGAGATGATGTGTGTTATCTTGGGACAGAGGATGAGGAGGATGATCTGCAGGGGCCACACGGCGGCCTTCCTCTTGGGACTCTCAGCAAAGCTATCCACCAGGTCAAACAGCCTCTCAGCCGCATCTGAAGGGTGTGCACACAGATGGCGTGAGATAGCGCTAAACTATCAACACATACATGAAAACAGATGTCCTTTATGTAAGTCAAGTTGTTCCGGAGTAATGTTTTACTTAAACAGTGAATTTCATGATTGAGTGTGCATTCTCAGTATAATCCACAGCTACTGAAAACAGCGACCTGCCATGTCTGTCTGCGGTCTCTGGTATAGCATGGTAAACTCATCAGGGTAGTTCTCGACCCAGTTCCAAAAGGCCTGGGGAGGAGCAAAAATATGTCATACTCCTTCCTGGATTGGAAGTCAGTTGACAACAATAACAACTGACAATGACAACCAAGTATAACATTTAATTGCGGAAGAAGGAAATGCTATGGATGGTACAATATTACAAAATACATTGAACCACAAACCTTTTCCAAACTGTTAATGACAGCAAGTTGAGCAGGCTTCTTCAAGGCTTTAAATTTTAACACAGTTTCTGAAAGAACGAGTGAAGTAAACAAGTATTAGCAAATGATCATCCAAAACACACAGAATCCAGGAGATCAACCATCCATACTGTGTGAAGGAGCTGATTGAGTAGGTTGGGTAGCTACCTTGAATCAGTCTTTTGAGTTTGGAGCCATCCACATTTATGTACTGCATGAGCTCTATGTCATGGACATCCACAGTGTCTTCTGAACAGACAGTCAACTCCTGCAACCTGGGGTAGAACACAGTGGGGAAGGATTGATGAACCGGGCTGGTCTGAATGAACAGCTCCCTTTACTTTATTCAAAAAGCACAATTCATTCACATCGATTCCACTTATGAGCACAGCAATTTATATCTGATTTATCTCCGATCTCCCTCTGCAGAAGACGTGAAATTTTCAGAAAGACTAATCACAATTAAATCACAGTATCGTATGGCAACACATGTTGTACTGGCATGTATCCTACCTAAACAATATGTCCTTACCATTTCCCAGTTGTAATTCTATGGCTCGTCAGGCCCAGCAACCTTACCTGGTGGAGATGCGGCTGAAGACAGCGTTGAAGTTGTTGCAGCTGAGGGAGAAGAGGACCCCAGATGCGGAGGCACGGAGCTCGGCGGCGTGCTGGTGGCCCTCACGGTACGTGTGAATGAAGTGGCAGATCTCTGGCAGCAGCTGCTTCACCAGCATGGTCTCATCCAGACGCAGGCAGTCCTTGGATTGCTAGGGAACCAGGGGAAGAGGAAAGGGATGTGATGACAGGAATGGGTGTTAGTGCACAGGCTGGCATCTTCAGTTCTTTGAGAAATCTAGCAGTGCATTTCAGGTGCTCAGTGGCAACTGGACACCAATAGGATTGATACAGTTGATATGCTGTGGACATAATGTGGGTTAAGTGGCTTGCTTAGATAATTCCCCAGACATCCTATTGGCTAATTTCCCCCAAAAAATGTCATTCTGACAGGCTGTTACTGGCATACACTAAACACAAATTCCAACCCTTCGACAACTCACCTTTATCTATGAAACAGGTTTACATCAAAACTGTACTGGTGTGAAATGGATAAAACACAAGACATCCTTACAGAAGTTCTATTAAGCCTACGATGGGAGCAGCTGGCTTCCATCTGATAAAATGGGCTAGTGAAAAACCTATACAGGAAGCTCCTGGCCATCCCATTGGAGAATGTGAAAGCACTAACTCAAATTGAGGAAACACCTGCAAATGTAATCTTCTGCCACAGAGTTGCGGAATCATTTTTTTTAGGAAAGAGAAAGAAAGCAAGAAGTGGTTTGTGTGGATTACCAGAAATCTGTCTCCATTTGAACAGAACACTAGTGCTGTGCCAATACAACCATTTCATGTAAAATCGCAACTTTTTTTCTATATATTGTATCGATATTCTGATCTCTAGAATCGATGATTATTAAATATGCTGTCGACAGCAGTCTTTTAAATTATTGTAGCGGCCACTGAACGGGCATGTATCTTTAACAATAATAGTTGTGTAAATATCACAAAATCTACCCAATAAAAGCCTGTTAATGTATTCCCATGGATTTTCTCATTAATAAGAAACCACAAAAGAGTATGCTGTCATTTGGCTTTTTTTGTTTTATTAATTTCATTATGCAAACTGCTAACGCCAAAGCGGCCCCAACTTTTTATGTCTAGTTGAGTAAGAAGTTTTGTGATGTCCATACTTTATGCTGTGAAATGTTGTCCATGCATTATGCTGTTGTCATCTAAAATATATTTTAGATGACAACAACAACCCTGCCGTGATAACTTGATAGACAAGGACATCAGCTGTGGAACTCTAATGGTTGCTTGGTCAGTCTTGTAATGGAAAGCGCAGCAGTAGCTGTGTAGCCGGCTGACTAGTTCTAGAGTTTCTTCTTATATCATTCAAATATGGAAAATGTCATTGCTAACTCGACAACTAATATTCTGGTTCGTTTTCTCTGTCAGACTAAAATTAAGTTGTCGGCCCGCAAATGTTTCACTTGTGCAGCAACAAGCTCTTACTATCACTAGCTAGCCAAGAAGCAGTCAAATGTGCTTCATTGACGACGTTGTCACTTGATCGCGATGATGTCCTTCATCTGACAAAATACCTACGCCACAAACTTCCCCTTATCATTTATAAAAACTCATATGTCTTGAGATTTACCTTGTGATAATTTTATTACGATCACACATTAGGATCAGCTGTACGAACCTAATTTGACTGCTGGCTCAATCTTGTTGCAATACATCGTTGTTAGAAAATAAATGTGTGAGAAAATATTATTTATTTATTTAAAAACATGTTACATTTAAAAGTTCTAAGTCCTTTCAAATTGGGGTTATTAGAGGTTATTAGGGGTTGGTCATGGGGATTAGCTAAAGATGGTCCTTTCAAGTCTATAGCCTTATATTATTTGAGGTTTTCTTCAGCACTTCAGTAAGTATCATGATTCAGTTGTGATATCGTTATGAATCGTGATGTATTGAATCGTAACATGTGTATCGTGAAATACATCGTATTGCAAGGTACTTGCCAATACCTACCCCTACAGAACACCTAGGACGCCTCAAATCTATGTAACGCTGGTTTCAGCGTTTGAGAATAGTGAGACTGGACCAATCATTTTAGGCCAGTTCTTATAACTGACAATGTTCAATACATCTTCCGCAGAAAATTTACGTCGGGGAAGGCCATACTATACAACTGATGGAGCAGGTTGGGAAAATCTTAAATGGAAAATGGGTACACCACACATAAACACAAACAGCTTGGAGGGCAAAGTGTGGAGGTATACAGAAGACAGTGCTTTTGCTCACCGATGCCAAGCACTTCTCCAGTGTGTCCAGAATAATCAGCTGGGAGAAGTAGAGATTCTTCTCAGCAGCTTCACCAAATATCCGCTGGAGACAATGAGATGATGGGTTACACACACACAATAAACAGTGACTTACCATCCTAAACTTCAGACACCTGTACCTTCCCTTAGTGCCCCCCAACCTGAACTTCAGACACATGTTCCTTCCCTTAGTGCCCAACCTGAACTTCAGCTTACGAAGTTTTACTTAGGGTTTAATGTGCAATGTGACACAGTCAAATAAACTAAAGTCAAATAAATGTCTAAAACAGGTTGTCATCTCCACTTACCATGTTGTTCACATTTTTCAGTATGTTTGTGAGGCCACTAACGACAAGGGAGAATTTGTACTTTGAGATGTTGATGAGGCATTCCTTGTTGTGCTCTGTGCTGACTCTGGTGTGGGTGTTCTGATGTCCTGTCTTAACAGGAAGCTGGAGACAGACAAACAAAAGATGTGTCATTCTGAAGTCCCAGGAGTATCAAGCCAGTCACCACATGCCAGTGTGTTGCAGACAGTTAACTCCATGCGCACCATGAAAGGATGGTTTCACATTCTTATGCTGCTTCTAATATACAGAGGATTGCAATATACCCTTTTAAGTCTTTGTGTTACCAAAAAACATACACTAAATCAATTTATTTTGAGATTTTTAATTAAACACCAAAGTTTTAATCAGTAAAATTTAGGGTTGTCAAAATTAACACTTCAATGCAAAACCTGTTGAAGGCTGTACATTTTTTATTAACACCTGCATGTATTTACCACTTTTTAGGTAAAACTGACTGTATGTGGACCCTGAGAAAAAGCACACCAATGGATAAGGATAGTGTGCCTCTTAAAAGTTCTGTCCAATTGTGTCATACTCCTTTCTGACAGATTTGTGAGTGTTTCAAATGAATGTCATTGGATGCATTTAACTGCTCACAGGAGACAACTGTTTGTTTTGATAAAAACATTATTATTACCTAGCAAGCTAACTAACAACTTGATGACCGGTACACTGTCTGACAGAGCTATGCTGATGTCTGGATGGGACTGAAAGCACTGAAAAGGGAAGAGTAGTGGTTGAAAAAGTGTGCTAGAGTTGGGTGTGTAAGATACAATGTTTGAGTAAGAGTAGAGAAATAGGGGAATTATGGATGGCCTGTGTGAAGATGGTTACAGTGCTTTTATAACAGTGTGGGAAAGGTGTTGACTTTTGTATTGTTTCAATCAATAGTTCCCTCAACAGTTCCATCAACCCACAATCCAGAACTAGGAGAAAACTGTGTGTGTGTTTAGGCTTAAGTTCTATAGCAATGTAAAATTGACTTGGCATAAGCCGGCATGTTTCCAGTTTTTATGTTGCCAACAACTTACGTGTTTACCTCATATTGTTATTAAAAAAAAATGAAGCAAAGATGCTTAAATATGCAAAATGCCTACATTTGAAATGTTATTCTTTATCCTCATGACAAAGATACCTTTGAAAATTATTTTAAGAGCGGGTTCAAGAGTTACAGAACATCACTTTTAGCAATATTTTTATAAAGCTCCAGAAAAATTTAAGAGACCATTGTACCTTTTTCTTACCTTTCCAAAAAAGTTGAAAAGGATGGTTTTTGAGTGAGGAACAGAAGCGTACAATTTGCAGTGGTCTCTTAAATTTAAGGCATTCTGTTCCTCGCTGAAACCTTTCCTTTTCAACTTTTCTTGAAAGGAAAGAAAAAGGTGCAGTGGTCGAATAATTTTGTATATTAACTTAACTTAACATATGCACAGAAACAGCTCATTGATAAGAGGTAGAAGGAAAACAGTAACAATCGTGCAAGCGTACGTGTGTCTAGAGTATAGGATTGGTGGTTGCAGTTCAATAGTGCAAGGAAAGTTCTCTTGGCATATATTAGGTCCCCTGTTCCCAAATAAACAGTGTTTTACACCACGGCTTATCTGACCCTGGTTCCTGACCAGTTGACTACGTTCATGGCTATGGTTTAACATTAATCACATGGATGAATCCAGCAGGATAAAGCTCCAAAAGCATGTCCAAAAGTATTCATGGTCCCAGAATAGTATCACACATCTTTGGGATGACAGGAAACAGGTGGTTAGCAGCATGAATCGACCTGCGCCTAATCTGCAGCAACAGCAACACGCCATAGCATTAGCATGAACTAACATCCCTGTGGATCCTTGCAGAATCCATGACCAAAATAATTAAGGCTGTTCTGGATAAAAACGGGTCAGACGCCGTACGGATAATTAATAGTCCAGAAACACACACTTACACATTTATACACTGCACACACAGGAAGGGCCGAGCCACACCCCTTGTGCTATGAGGAGAACCCCGGACCTGAGGAAGTGTGTCGCGGGGCAAGGAGCAGAACAAAAGAAGCCCTGTGCTCAGAACCTTGCCCCGCCACAACCCTAAAATACACCCACAGCTGTACACCTGCAGGCTACATCTGTGCGAACAGAAGCACATGCGCGCACAGGCCAACTGGACCAGTTTGTGGGCAAAAAGAGGCTTTATACTTGAGTAGGGGTGTGTCTGGCCAGAGGGTATGTAGAGCAAATAGCTGGGAGTGCTAATGACTAGGGCCCTATAAAATACGTTTTTTTTATTGCATGATTCAGTTCTACTTCACCCCCAAAACTCTATTTCATCTCTGGTTTTCTAGGTTTCCATTTTCTAAATGCCTACACTCAAAATCACTTTATTTTACCAGAACAACTATACTGAAAGTTCAAATGCCTAAAGAGGAGTAAAAATATCTCCAATTTGTCTAAATTAATTGCTTGGATTGTTGTGCTATTTCTATACACATAATTCTCTCATTCAGGATCAAGCTAGCATGACTGCAGCATCTTCTGATTATAATGCTCTCTCCCCACTAATGCGATTTGATAGAATTTTGTGAAATAATGTTTATTTAGATGAAAAGGTCATCTTTGCCACACTGAAAACAACACTGGCGAACCACAGTCCTTGAATGGTTTAGGAGGCACAAAATATCAATATGGATCCACATAATCTACAACGCACCATCAGAAAGACTATTCAAATCACAGAGAAACTTACAGCTAGCGTACACCTAAAGGCCATAATGCGTCATCCTACACTATATGCCACAATAACGCCACTGGTAGCTAATAATTTAGAAATAGATGGCTCATGGTTAGATATTAAATTAGGCAGCTACATCCAAAAATACGTTCACTTACTAAAGGAACTGCATTGTAACATCAGCGTTGTCACAACGGACAACGCAAAAAATGTCATGAGCAAATCAACTGGCTAACTAGCTAATGATAATGTTAGCTGCATATAGCTACTTGATGTGCCATTAAACATAGATTATTACACAGGAGCTAATTTTCTTAGTCCAGCTTGCCCTAACTGTCAGAGATTGTGGCGAGACGGATTTGCACCACTTCTTATTCAACCAAACTGAAGCTGGTTAGACTCTGTGACTGTCAGCATTTTATTGGACTCTAAATAAGCAGTAAGCAGCAGCAAGGTTTTCTTCATGAATGACTCGTCCTGATGTGGAATGTGCTCTCCCTCAAAACCATGTGAGGCTATAGAAGGATGTTGCCATCGTCGAGTTCCACATCCAGACCAGACCTCAAACAAAGTGATGAACGGGGCTTGGGAAAATGGTAACTCATAAGTCCTAACCATGGTTAGGAAAACAAACAGGTTCAGGCCTGAATCCATAGTAAGGAATAGACGACTGCTGCTTCCTATCTTGATCCTCTATACCACTTGGGAAAAGCATGGGCCTGGGAAGGAAAGTCCCAAGTCAGGAGGAGGAGAGTCTGCTGTCTGAACTGAGGCACACACAATCCACACAGGCCCATCCCTGCTTTATATCCTTCCCATCCCGTTCAGCTTAGGGACCGTCTGTCCGGGACTACAGACAGTAAGCACTTTGTTATACAGGCTGGGATTGGAATTCCTCAAAGGTCACAGAGCCATCTCTTCCCTTATGTGCACTTTGGCAGAGCAGACTGACATTGTATACTAAAACACCAATGCACTGTGAGCAGATCACATGATCTGGGGAAACCAGGAAAATGAGTGGGACAGTGAATGAGAGGACTTAGCCAAAAGAGGAAATGTAATAACGGTGAGACTTATTTTTCATGAAGGGAACTACTAGGTTCCCTGGCATAACGAAGAATTCTCTATAATATTCAGGACAATTTAAAATCGAATTATTGTCATTTGAATAATGACCATATTCTTGGAACGCAATTGATTCATTCATTGAAGGAAACCTATAAAAAGATAATGTTGGTATGTCTGCCTAATCAATTATCATCAAGATTAGCCTGTCTATATTTTATAACCCTTATTATTCACTATCACCTTGTTGATGTACATTCAATATGCTGCAAGATATCTAAAAACAGTAAAGTTGACACTGAATGTATTTTGTGAAATTAATTTGTAATGGTAAAGTAGTCAGCTTTTATTTGAGGGTATTTGTGTACATATTGTTTGTACCATTTAGAAATAATACGTTTTCTCCATTTTCTGCACCTTTATGACTGGGCTACCACGCCACTTGCCACTCTGACGGTCCAATGTATAAAGCAAACACCCAGAAAGGAACGCAATGCCATATAAGAATTCCTTGGAAATGAACAAAAAAACATTGTGTATTGGTATTATTCAGGCGCATTTCAATTTTGTATTTCTTTGCAAAAGTTAATAGCCACACATACTCAAACAGAAACTCAATTTAGAATATTCAAATAACCTTGCACTCCTTTAATCTGGACCATGAGAATAAAATTATAATATTTCTACCAGAGATGTGGATAACGATTTTGTAGACAGATATGACAAAGATGAACATGTCCCCGATTGATCGCAAAAAACCTTACTGACCACGTCAATGGTGAAATATTGTGGACGGAGCGCTATGTTGAGTGCTGCCATTGTAACGGACTGATTTGTCTTCATTGATGTACTGTAGGCTAAATGCTGAAGTAAGCAGCAGGATGATTTGTGAAGTGAACAGAAACATCTTGTCTCCTCAGGTACAGCCAAATGCTTCAAAATTAATCTGAAGGAGGTCATGATGGAGCAGGACGGTGAACCCAAAACACACTGTCATTACCAAACTGAGCATACCATCACATGCTATAGAAAATAACGAAGGCAAAAAAGCCATGAAACAAGCAGAAGCTGATGATGGCAGCAGCACAAGTCTGGCAGAGCACTGCCAGGGATGAAAACCAGGTGATGTATCTGGTGATGTGTTTGGGTCTTAGTCTTCAGGAGATAATTGCATGCAAAGGATATGGGACCAGTAGAACATTTTAATCCTGAGGAACAGTACAAAATGTATAGTAATTTCTAAATTAAGAGCACTTTAACCTGAATATCATTGTGTAATTTCAAATAGGTGTACAATTAAAACATTGGGAAATTACTAACAAGTGCATGATCAGGTTGACATTCCCACAGGATCATGCTTAGCATAAATTCTAACATCAGCAGCAGTATTTGAACAGTCCTGTTGACTGGAGGCATCTCCTCTTCTGACAACTCAGCTGCTCTACGGGGTGTGGTGGGGTGGTACAGGAGGTGTGGTGTAGAAGATTTAGTTTCCATGACTATGCAAAAGCTCTGCTTAAGTCATGGTTTGAAGTAGAGCACAAACAACAAGTCGATTGGACAAGGCCAAAGTCCAGCTGTCAAACACTACTAGGTTTGGCTTTCTTCTATCTTTTTAAGTACATCAGTCTGGCATCCACATACTACTCTTCCTCTCTGGTGTGGAAGTTTATTATATTTGCATTCCATTACAAACAGAAACATTTACTGGATGTGTAAAAAGTACAAAGTAAAATTAACCAGCTGTAGGGCCTAATAAAATCGGTTTAATTTCTTTGCGATTCCATTTTTAAGTATCACACCTCCTTACAAATCACACCTCCTCCAAAATGGCAGTAGAGTGCACAGGTCCGCTGTTTGTTATGGCGGGGGTACCACCCACATAGGCCCGTAATTCCAAATTAACCATCTGCAACCACCAGACTGGATACAACTACATTTTAGAGAAGTTTATAATTAATATATAACCAGTAATAAAAACCTGTAATTAATTAAAAAGGAAGAGTTAAAATGTTTCTATTAAGGTCACAGGTTAGTTCTAAAGTCCTTTTACCTGGCCATTTAGGTCTAAATTACAAACCTCCCAAATCTGGTGAACAAATATACATTTAATTTTGACTTTTTGCACCTCTGCCATTTAGAAATCTGAAGATGTGTGCAACTGTGGATAACATTATTGTTCAATGGTCACAATACTTTAAGTTTCTTAGAAGATTTGGGGGGAAATAAACGAAAATCAGATTTTGACCATAAACTCCCCACTCATAAAGCCTGCACATACAATCCTGTGACTTAGAGGCCTCTAAATGAACTTAACAAATGAGGTGGAGTTAATCCTTTATTACACTTTCATCAAACTGTAATGAGCTGAGCAGAGCCGCTAAGCCTGAGTATAATCACCATGCTGTGCTAGGTTACTCAGTAACCTCTACAACCAGAGGCCCAGAAGTAGGCAACTCAGAGGGTAATCATATTTACTAAGTGCATCTACCCGAAGTCTACTAACATCTTTGGATCAAAATCAAAAAGATTTTTTTTTTTATATATACCTTCCTACAAACATACATGTTTGTTACATCCATGTAATGTTTTACTTCACACCAATCTGATTTGCCATTATTAGGTTACGGATGTCCAAGTACTTCCTAACAGTCAACTTAGAGGTTAAATAATTAATGAATAATAATAGAAATGTCTTTATATTTTTGGGGTCTTTCTTGTAAAAATATTCATACATTGTATTTATACAATAAATAGTTTAAGTATGTTATCTATTATTCTAGTCATGTGTGTAGTAACATTTTACTTTAATGTTCTGAATATTCTCTCAACTGAAAAGACAGGATTCTTGAGCTTGTGCTGACACTACCATGTGACAGCCAATACCATAGCTACTTAGTGAACTGGAACAACATGCTAGATGTCAAGCAGAGATAAATCACATGTTCCAATACATTTGGTGCGCCGCATTCTGCTTTTTAGAGAGCACATTGCAGTTCATGGCATGAGTTGCATTTTGAAGGGAGAAATCCATCTCAATTGCCTAGTTGAGTTGCATGTCAATGGAAGTTAGCACCACGAATCTGACAGGCCAGTTGTGCATGTTGAGTTTGATTACAATTAGGCAGCGCCTGTTAACTGAGCAGCATTCACTATATCACTGATGGACCCTGCCTGAGTCTAAGTTAATACTGTATATCAACTATATCTATAAAAGCACTGTTCAATTTCTAAATGTTTATAAAACATGTTTAATGTACTGATTAACATTAAAATGTTTTTTTTTAAGTGCTTTAAGTAGAAATGTATGATTTGTCCAGAATTTTACATTTATTTCTGAGCATTTTCCAGACATGTTATTTGATTGGTTTCAATAACTCAGGTATTTAGATTGTTAGCTTTTGAATTACTAATTTAGTCATTTTTAACACCTGTGTATAAAAGAAAATTTAAAATGTTAACACTATATCTGGAGATGGGCTAATTTGGAATGCCCATGGGCTTAAAGGATACAATTGATACCCATTAAGCCCAGGCCAGACATGCTACATATTTCATAAAATGTCATATGATATGAATGTTAATTATGAAGAAAAAAAAAATCACAAAACATCATTCATAAATCTTTAAAAAGGTACAAATTGTGATATTTTTACTGTGCAGCTAGCATAAATGATCAGAGGACATCTGCAGGGAATATTTTAAGCTGATGTATCTAATACCTTTTTCTATAAAACTGTTCTAAGTTCCTGTGATAGTCCCCATTGAAACCTTATCACCGCCGCGTATAAAGGTTTGTGAATACCTCACACTGAAACTCTGGTAGGCCTTAAACCAAATAACCATTTTAAAGTGTATAACCTAAACAACTTGCATACTAAGGAGTCTGAAAAGGTGAAGTGTTTCTGGGAATATTGCTTCTACAGCAGCACAGTTGAAAAAAACATGCCAAAAGGACCAGTTCAGTCTCAGGTGGTTTTTGATTACCAAAACAGAAAGCAACATGTTGTTTCCAATGGATGAATGGATGAGATTATGAACTAGAGCTACGCTACTGACATACAGGTTCTCAATAAACAACACGTTCAACAGGGGAATTTTACATCCTTACAATATGATAATGCTGACTTGATATTGGCTGTTGTAGAAAGGCAACAATGAAAACAGTAATGGACTGGCTAGACTACCTGACCCAATGATTCAGCTTCAATTATCTTGGGCACATTTTATACAAGCAGACTGTCTGAGTACAAGTCTTTTTAGCTAACATTCCAATCCTTGCCACTCCTATCAATTTCAAAGAATTGCCTTTAGGCAATCTGAACATTCAATATGCAGCTGGATTAAAAGCATGAGTTGGGAATACCATTCAAATTTTCCATAACAACATGTTCAGAATTAAAAAAAAAATACAATTATAAACAATTATGAACAAACATAAAAATGTAGATATCAGCTAGGCAAGTTGTACTTTAAGGTTTAAAATATAGACTTGAGCTGGCAACTTTTGACAAATTGGTTTAATTTAAACAAACAATCCAACATTTTTATCATTGCTGATTGGAGGATAGATGTCAGGGTTATCCAATCAGGATCAAATCCTCCTGTTCTCAAGCTCATTAATGTCATTTTAAGATAATTATTTATAAATTACTATAATTTATTAAATTTAGCACATTCAATTTCAAAGCACTTTCAGAACATAATGAAGCAATATATATATAACTGACAGGCTAGGCATTTAAACACACCATCTTCCAAAAATTTTGATTTTATGCAGAGATGATGGTATGTTTTAAAAATCTCTGGACCCAGCCTGGTCTTAAAAACACTGCAGAAAGGCAAACCTTAGACACATGACATGATATGGTATGTAAACTAAAGAGACTGATACTCAAACTAAACAAAATTTGATTGTCTTGCCAATTTCACATATGCTGTTGTGACCATGAGCAGATCGGCATGAATGAAAAAAATAAACTTTGAGGAAGAAACTCACACAGACATTAGTCAATGACAACAACATCACAGCCAATCTGCATATTAGTCTGAATCCAAGTTGATCTGTCTTAGTGAGCCATTAACTCAGAGCAGAAACATGTTCAGGATGCTAATCCACAATCATCAGACAAGCATAAGAATGTGTTCCTTGATTTTTTTCGTCAGCTGTCCATATGGTTGACTAAAATGAATTCAAAATAACACTCAATCACGGCATGTTGCAGTCATGCCTAACTTGTTTACAATGACCTAGCTAGTTAGCTGACTGTGTGGTAGATAGCTGCTAGAAAACATTTTCCTAAAATATTATAGCTACCTAAAGTAGCATGAACGGACAATTATTAGTTTTTTGTTACATGTCCTAACTATCACAGTGTGCTTATATTTTATGACCAACATTTTGAAAATACATGCTTGGCTAACATCTACTAGTCAGCAACAGAGTTAATGTCATGGGTATTTTACTAGCCAGCTAAAGTCACTTGCACGTCTCACACATTATCCTAGTACTACCAGTAAGCCACCTAGTAGTACTGTATATTACGCTGGATAACCCGATAGCAAATTACCACACTTTGCATTTACAAAAATAATTTCTGCACCAGTACAAGCCATCTACATAACACATAACATTCACTGTTTGCAGTTTCAGTTAGCTTGATAGTCCCCTCTCCCAAATCATATTACCTGCTCGTCGAATCTATTTATCACGGCCTGAACCCACTCCACTGGTTTATGTGCCGCCATGGCCAAGCGGACGGTAACCGCGAATGAAAGCGTGCAATTCCAAAACCAATATCGTTGTTCGTGGCGATGTTTATCCAGGAACCAGTGCAAAAACCTCTGTCTGAAGAAGACAGTACAGGTTGGTTCTTTTTTCAAGTTTTACCATGCCTCCATGACACACCACCGGAAGTATTCCCAGCGATATCGTAAAACCGAACAAGTACGAAGGGGTAGAGGAGATTGGTGAGCAGATGCGCGTGCGTCGCGTGTCTATGTCGAAGGTAGGATGCGCAAAAACATTGGCAGTGAAATGTTGCTAATATTTTTGCATGTCCCTAGCTATCTTAAATGGCTAACCTCCAAGTTAACTATGTATTAACCATTATGCTAGTAACCAAAAATATCCAACAGGTTTGGTTTTACCTCTGTACTAGTCACTCATATAACCATCTATAGCCTGCTCATTGTATGTTTACTTAAATTTGAAATAACACTTGCTTTTGTTACAAAATGCTGAATGAATATGTAGGAAACACGCTGGGCGCTCCTTTATGGCCTATTTGTACAGTGTCGTGTGTTGATCGAAATTAAAAGTAGAATGGTACTGCCATCTACAGGTATAATGACAAACTAGCATACAGTCAATCCATTTGATTTGTTTCATAACGTCTTTTATAACGTTTTTGCATCCAAAGTTGTCACAGTGTTTTTGCAGATACCCAGCCTGAAATCCCAAATAGCAAGTAACAGCAATAACTGATGCACAGTGGCTAGGGAAAAACTCCCTTGTATGCTCAAAATACAAGGGAGTTTTTTAGAGTAACCAGACTCTGATGCGTGGCCAGGCCTCTTCTGGCTCTGCCAGGTGAAGATCATAAGACTAAATGACAATATTTTAGCATGTTCATACGACCACCAGGTCAATGACTGATTTATGTGAAAGAAAAGCGTCTACACCAACTCCCTATGTTTAGGGGAGGGTCTCGCGGGTGGGAATGTTTTTTATTATTTTAGCAGTTAAGACCGATATCGACTTCAGGGTTGCGGTGTGGTAGCTTTAATAGGCAAAAAAGGGATGGAAACAGGACCACCTGATCTCTGGCTTATGTGAACTGTGGTGGAGGGCTCCTGAACTTCACCTTTAATTGGCCAATGTAAGGTGCACTAGGGGCAGCCAATTATCGCCAGACGGGGAGTCCACCTCCAGACATCCCAATCCCAATGCTGAACCGTTAGGCGTGCCTCCACCTTTAGGACTTTTTCTTAGAGCCCCTGGGGTCCAGCATAGATGTCTGCTGGCCAGAGGGGAGAGCATAGTGGGTGAGAGGAGGTTTACGCATAGTCTGGGGCTTCTTCCACGTGAAGATAGCTTCCAACTCCTCCAGGTTGTATCTAAACAGACGCAGATCTCCAACATAGCCAGCCCAAAACTATTGTTAGGTATGATTGTCCATTAAAGTTTCTTGGCCCTCTCCGTTGTTGACCAGAGTGTGTATGCATCAGTATCTTCGGTGGTTGATCTACAATCCGTTTCTGCAACCTAGTCCGGCGGTTGAATCGCAGTGGTGCAGAATCACAACCACCGCAAGTAGCACCGAGTAGTGAAACCCAAAGCCTTGAATAAACAACATCTTATGGAAAAGACAGCAGTTCTTTAATATATTACATTTATATATTTTATTTAGTTCCAATTAAAACCAGCTTTTCAGTCACATTCTATAGTCTGACAGAGACCACTAAAACTACAGTATGTTATTGCTATTCTGTAGTGGGAGATGGAAGAAGCAGTGGTTCCAAGGCCATAGGACCAGGTATATTGGTCAACCCAATACAAAGAACACTTTTTGAAAATTATAACAGGTCCCCCACTATATCAAACTCACTCTTCCTACTCCCTTGGGTTTGATCAACCCAGACTCCTACACCCCTGGGTTTGATCAACCCAGACTCCTATCTGTATGAACCTGTGCCAGTGCCTCTTAGGCATGGGCCTTTCCACTAGTTTCATCCCCATGTATTTTAACTTGAAATTATTTGGATTTTTGCATTTACCCTGATGGGTAAGCAGAACATTAGGTGTTCACACTGAACCTGAACTTAGCCCGGGTCTTAGAACAATGCGGTAGGAAAAAGCGTATTCTAACATGAAATTCATGACCAACCAAATGTTAATAAAAACAAACTATGTTTACTATCAATATAGTCATTTTCATAATCTGAAAAACAACTACATTTTGGCTACCAATCTGCATGTTGTATCCCTCATGCTTAGCTATAAAGTTAACGCTAAAAACACGTTGATAATAGATCGCAAGCTATGGAATTATTTGCAAACAGCCATGCAGTGGAAACCGAAAACGTAGAAGTAAAAATTATATATGGCAATATATAATAAGTTGTGGATGCTGGCAGTAGTGTGCAATATAGGCTATATGAAATTTAGGTAAATCATTAGAGCTAGTAGCTACCTACCTTCCCTCTATCGATTTCGATCAAACCCCGATCTTTTAGTGTTGAAATCATCTGACTAACTTTTAACAGTTTTTACGTCAACAGGTATCGCTGTGACGTAACAAAGACAATTTATGCGCGGTAGGTGGCTAAGCTTTGGCTACATAGCACTATGGATCTAGTCAAATGTATACAAAATTTTAACCAAATCCTTTGTTTGTTTACACTGCGAAAACTACTAATCTAGTGTGCCAATCTACGTGATTGTCATATCGCGGATTCCAACTGTAACTCTCCGTGGTGCTGATCTCCAAAATACACTAAATCGGTTGAACCCACAGAGACATTGTTTACACGTTGTAGAAATGTTAAGGGACTTGAACAATGGGATTATGTTAAACAACTTCCCATATGATTTGCATTGAATACTCTGGGAACATATATATTTACATTTTAGAATGTATTTTATGAAGAAATAAAGTGATACACTTTTTAATATTACTCTTAGTAACACAATTTATTTGGACTGCAAATCAGTCATGGCTCTAGCACAACCCTGGTTAATAACTTACATACTTATAGCTGATATTATAGTGACCTCTTGTGGTCGAAGGTAAAACTCACAACTGAACTCATTCAAATACAGATTTTCAAAAACCAGTCATCAATCAAACATCGTGCAAAACATTGTTTCTGCCTGCTTTGAATTATGAAATTACATCCTCATGAAATTCCACAAGTTGATGGTAAATATTTAAGAAATAGCTACAGTTACAAGTTACTGTTGCAGTGGTCTGATCTTGCCATATTTAAAATGCTGTGGGAAAGAATGAGAGTGTGAAACAAACTATAGTTCAAAAAATAACATAAATTACTATACTATATCTACACACCATGCAAATATCAATAACATTTGTCACACATGCTACAAAAAGTTTAGAAAGTACATTCCATTCAATCATATAATTGAAAATAAGAAATAAGAAATATTTCATATCATGAGAAACAAATAAGCTTTAGACAACATAAATGATGTGTCTGCAGACTGTCACTTTACTCTGTTTAAAGTGCAGTTGTCAACTACTTTATGGTTTCAGCAAGGGGTTTTTGAAATGTCTCCTGCTAAACATTTTTATAATGTAAAAAGAAGTCGGTTTGTACAGGTGTGTGTTTCTATCGAAGAACACTGAGATGGGGTGATTTATGTACATTTGTGAGTGGGTTAAAAGATAATGACTGTTAACAGAATGTATACAATTTCACAGCAAAATGTATCCTTTCTCTTTCCTTTGAACTATGATTTCCACTATGGTGTAAACATGATGAAACTGAAGCTTTCTCTTAAGCAGTAGTACACTCACTTTTTCCAATTGTTTTCCAATGACCAATCTGACCAAACTATGCTATTCAAATATATATTTCTATCAACTCTTGCTTTAAAAGTCGAGAACTTTGCTAATCATAGGGAATAAGCATTTCACAGCCAAGACTTCTTAGTCCGTCCTATCTTGGCCATGTTGGCCAATTTAACCTTCACCACGCCTCTCTCATCCAATGTCCTCTTGGAGCTGCACTCTACAGTAGAGTCTGTCTCAAAGGAGATGGCTGGCGCGTGAGTTAGGAGATGGCTCCCAGCCTTGTCCTGGGCAATGGGTGTGGGAGTCTGCAAGACCAGCCTGCCCCTCAAAGAGTGTTTTAGCTGCAGCAGCAGGGGATTATGGTGGTCGTACAGCCCCACGGGGTCACTCTCAGGCCGGACACAGGTAGAGCAGGCAGAGCAGAGCACTCGGAAGATGTAGACCCACCCCAGGTAGTGTAGCTCGGCGATGTTGAGCACAAAGCAGCCCAAACTAATGCTGAACATGAAGTTGAGGAAGATTGTCTTCTCTGTGGCACGTGATACAAAACAATCCGTGCGGGTGGGGCAGGGGTAGGTCTCGCAGCGGTACAGGTGGGGCACCTCAAAGCCAAATAGATAGTATTGCCCCACCAGGAAGGTGATCTCCATGACAGAGCGCAGCAGCACATGCAAAATGTAGATCAACAGCACCTGGCTGGAAAGCTGAGTGGGGTCCTCCCCCACTTCCCCATAGTCCTCCTCCAGCAGGCTCTGTTCAACCCCCTCCCCTTCCTGACCACCCCACTCCTCCCTGAACCCATGACAGTAGGTGGGTGTGCCAGCCTCCATGTCCTCCGCCCCTTCCCTGCCCAGAGTCCCGAAGACATTCTTGGAGGTCTGCTCATCCATCACCTGCCCCCTCTGGACCTCCAACTTCTCATCCTTAGCGATCTTGTGCAGGACGTACACAATGTAGAAGATGGACGGCGTGGAGACCAAGACGATCTGGAAGACCCAGAAGCGCAGGTGTGAGACGGGGGCGAAGGTGTCATAGCAGACGTTGTTGCAGCCGGGCTGCAGGGTGTTGCAGGTGAACTTGGACTGCTCGTCGCTGTACACCGCATCCCCTACCAGGGTCACCAGCAGGATGCGGAAGATGAGCAGCATGGTCAGCCAGATCTTGCCAATCACCGTGGAGTGGTTCTGCACCTCGGACAGGAACCGTCCGAGAATGGACCAGTCTCCCATGGTTTAACCTGATGGGGTTAAACCAGGTACAAGTGTGGAAATCAGAACCTTTCAGTGCACTGCCTATAGTAGTACTCTGTCAATCTCAATTTCAAATGGGTACATTTTCTTTTTTCAGTTTTGAACGATATATACTGACCCTGGTTGGACATGACTGCATTAAAATGGTCAAAGGCTTGAATGGAGTTGCCCATAGCTTAACAGCCTTTGGGCCACTTCTATGTGAAGGCCACTCACAATTCTGAAAACCATTTCTACTAATGGCAAAATTGTTTTCCAAAAAAGATCACATATCATCTCGTAACTTCAGATGCATCTGTTTACACATGAGAATTATAACATTATTAGACAGAAATGTTTTCTTTTATTGTTTGAATTCAAATGAAAACAAGTAAGAAAAATCCTAGTAAGATAATAAAAATTCCACTCACCCCTTGATAGTTTGTCTCTTTCCAATGTAAATCTGTAAAAAATGCCTTGCCATGCAGTCTGCATGGCTATAATGAATATCGGTGCTGTTTGATGGACGGTATGAACTGTGTTGAGCGTGATGTGGTAGAATAGGCTGACCACACATATTTAGTCACTCTGTCTGAAACACTCATTGTACTGTGAGGATACAAAGGCATCCAATATACAGTTTAACAAAGATTTAAAAGTACAATGGGAGGCACCTTTTTTGAAAACCCGGGAATAGTTCAACAGTAACTGCAGGGAACAAACTGGAAAATGGAAAACAATGTCAGTTCATGCAAAGGCTGTGCAGCCTGTTTCAAAAATACAATTTAGAGAATTGGAAGATTGAATATTTTAAAATTTTCCAGACTGTGCTAAATCCATCTTTGAATGAAATGTGATAACAAGGGATAACAAATAATAGAAATTGCCTGGCAGTATTTGGCCTGTATTCACCAGTTCTGATTGCTGTAACATTTATCTTCCTGAAGGCCTGTAGCCTTAGCGATTAGTGCCTTAGTCCAATAACACAGAGATTCTCACAGAGTTTCTCCAGTTGTCACAAAAATACCAACCTCATAATACAATAAGTTCACAAAAATCGTGTCCCAGGTGCTCTCTGGACAAAACTGGACAAACGAAATGCCGAAGACAGTACACAGCTTTATCAATAACCTACAGATCCGTTATATGTCTACAGAAGTTTGCATCTTCATTAAAATATGTATGTGGTGAGTCTATTCATCCACTTAAATGTCCGTTAAATGATCCCACGCTAAGACCAAGCCTCGGTATCCTCCGCGGCATCAAAGATCAAGCGCCATCCTCCGCGGCATCTGCATTGCTGCTTCATCATGATGTGGTGCTCCACTGTTGCTCTGGGACAGGGGACAACAGGACCATTCCCCTGCTGTTTGCCAGAGTAGGAATTCAATTGTTACTTTGTGTGGTTGGGCTGAATGGCTGGATTAGGTCTGGTTGGTGAGTGTGTCATATGGGAACACTGCAGGGCAGCCTGTGTCAGTGGGCAAAAATACCTGATCGAGTTGCCCTAAGTGAGAATTTTGAAGAATCGTCTGGCTTATGGAAAAACACTGTCAAAGACAAAGACAGCTATTGCTCACAAAGCACCAGGCATGGTAATGTTGTGTATACCTTCTTTATAAGACTTACAGTGCTTGTGGAAGTAAGTACATCCCTAAAAAATGTCTCTTCTTTTTTACGTATTCTTAATTTTCATCAAATTTAACAAATAAAAGAAAAATAAATACACTCTGAGTTTCAATAGGTGATACTGACCTTTATCCAGAACAGATATGATGATTTCTACAAATTTTACGTTTCTATACATTGAGTAGGAGAAATGTTTGCTCACTCCTCCTTTGAGGGCTTTCTTCCATGTGTAACCTGTTTTTATTCCCCCTCAACATTTCTATAAGATAATTAAGTTGTGGGCAATTTCATAACCCTCGATGCAATTCTGTTGTGGATCATTATCCTTTTGGAAGATCCATTTTGTGGTTCTAGTTTTTTGACAGGCCTTAATCCTAAAATATTTTCTTGTACATTACACATGTTGTTACATTACAAAGTGGTATTCAAATACATTTGATCAACTATATTTTATTAATAAAAATAAAACACTACATAATATACAGGATCTTGTCTAAAATAATTACAGCAATTACAACAATTAGAAGTCTCTAAGGGTTATGACAATCTTTATCAATATTTATAATAATTCTTGAAAACTTCTTCAAGCTATGTCAAGCTGGTTGTTGATCTTAACTAGACAGATATTTTAAAGACATCAAATGTTGTAAGCTGCTTAGGAATATGTTGTTTTTTAAGTCTGAAAACATAATAATTGGTGTTCAGTATTTCTTTGTCATATTAGTTTTGTTATTAGTTTAATGCCTTTTTGCAAATATACCATGTTTTGTACATCATTTATTCTGTGCATATTCTTTTTTTCCTGCTTTTTATTTGTGGTTAAAATGTGCTTAAGTACCTGACAAATGGACTTTATTATTCAATAATCTGGTGTGGGATGTACAGAAATGGTGTAGTCATTAAAACATTATATTCAACACTATTAATTATTATTAATGCACACAATGTATTGAGTCCATGCAGATTATTATATGATTTGTGAAACAACATTTTGCTCCTGAAATTAGTTAGGCTTGCCATAGCAAATTTCAGCTGAAAATGTTAGTTGTTAAAAAGTGTTAAAACAAAATGTCCACTTTGATATGATGGGACATTGTTTATAGATTAGTAACACGTTTCAGTTTTATGAATTTTTAATCTAGGCTGTGATACAACAAAGCATGTATATGTTCAAAGGGGTTATATGTTTTCTGAAGGTGCTCTAATTGCTTCAGACATTATTTATGAACAAACGTCATGAAATAAGACAGTGTATATGAAAATGTATAAGCAAATGGCCTTACTGAGTAGACAGCACATGTGCCTACTTTGAGGCAGCGTCATTTTACCTCTTAGAAGATCAGGTGTACAGTATCTGTGAGGGATTCATTTGTTGATCTCCAAATTTTAATTAAATGTCATATAACACATGCAATTGTTCAGTATTTAATTAGCAATATTTGTGTTGCCTAATGCTTGGGCTGTGTCCAGATTATTGATTTGAGGTGGTATTATTCACTTAATGCAGACTGATGTCTGGGTTTAATGTAAACTACTGAGGGTGTGTATTGATTTCTAATCTTATATACAGTGAGGAATTTACTTACTGAAAGTAAACCATTTTCAATGAGAAATTCCTGAAGGTATGGAATTTTCCCAACAAAATGTTTTTCTGAGTGCAATAAACTGAAGTAAAAGCATTAACCACGAGCAATCTGTAATAAACTCAACATTTTAATGTTTCACCTATGTTATCTACTGTAGTAAGTCATTATTATAGAAGTCTCGGTCAATGAGTCATCATTACAGTGTTATAGTTAGTAAGGCCATGGTAGTTAAGCCATGGATGAGGTGCTTGAGTATATTACAATCAACTGTTCAGTTACACAAAAATACACAGGTTACAGCAACGTTGTATCCTCATTGTGTTAAACTATTTATCAGGCATTTGTGTGTCAATTAAAGACTTTGAAATTCCAGCAAATCTTGAAAGGATTTATTTAAATTAGATTTCAAGAGATAATATATCAGTGAAGTTTTACAGAAATAACATGTTGCTTTTCCCGTGTTGTGTGTGTTTTTGATTTATATGTAATAATATATAGATGCGCAATCAGTAACCATCTTTGACGATGGCATATTGAAAATGATTTACTTTTATACTATGTCTCGAAGGCGCCCCAATGGACTAGTTAAGCGTTTCAAATGGGGGACAACATTCTCTGTAGTGCGTATTTTAAATGGATTGAAGCGCCACGTCATATTCAATAAAATCATTTTAGAACACATTTATATAAAAATGCGTTTTATTGCAACAACAGTTTATATAGTACTCTTTTAACTTTCTTCATTTAAGAAAAATCTCTAACGTCCCATAAAAGTCGATATGTAATGGTTCCGCCCAGAGGGTTACAGGAAGTTGTAGCAGCTGCCATGTTTAGCTGCTTTGTTGTAGATTCCTTGTAGGTTTTTCTGCAGATTTTAAGTGTTGCAATGGAACCGAGCTGGAGTACATTTTTATTCCAGGTAAGTGTCACATCTTTGTGGGAAATTTGATTAACTACATTTAAATGTTACTACATCTCTCATGCATCGTTGCTACTGGTGATTTTAAACGGTAATTTTTATTAGAGCTAACCAAGCAAAACAATGGTAGCGTTAGCTAGCTAGCTAATATTGGCTAGCCTATGAGCAATCTGCTAACCGAGCTAGCTTGCTCGCTACATCAATCCCAGACTTCCAGCTGTGAGGTATATGGATGACGCTCGAGAGGAGGGAAATCTAGTCCGTCTCCCCCAAATTTTGTATAATATTGGTATTCGACAGATTGTAGTTTAAATCTTCCAATGCATGTTTATTATAAATACCAGACAAAGTGGATAGGCCCTCACTTAAGTAAATAGAAAATGCAAGCTAGCTAGCAAAGTGGTCATGCCCGCGCGCTGGTTAGTTAGCAAGCTAGTTAGCTAGCTATAGCCTCATAAAGAACGAGAACAACCCCCATCTCCAGCGGCGAGCAATGCTAGTCGGGGAGTAAATCTGCCAAAATCTGCTTTCATTTTCGCAATCAGTTATTTGTTTAATCGTTTTGATAGCACTGTGATTGGAATTATTTACTTCTCAAACAAACAGCAGTGCTCTGCATTCTAGGCACGAGGATGGAGAGGAGGGAATACCCAGCACTTCCGATTCTTAACTTTCCCCCCTTTTCCTTGTCCCAAAATATGTAACCGCGGGTTGGAGAAAGAATTCAAACTATGCCGTAATCTGTAGGCAAGCTACTAGCTAATTTGCGCTACTGATAATGTGTGAGCCCTGTGCCCTCTGTCTCAGTTTTCTAGACAGCTCCCAGGGAATATTTTGACTTAGTTGCGAGTAGTAACTAGCCTAATTGACAAATGTTGCACATCTAGAGCAATTTTATTAGTCTAATTGAAATTGTAAAACGTGTCTATTTTGAATTTCAGTAACTAATAAGGGTTTTTGCGGATGCTATTAAGATTGTTGTGGATCTTTACATTCTATACATATTCAGAAATCATGGCATGTACGTACACAGCCTTCTGGACAATGCGCAACTTGTACCTTACAGTGTGTTAAGAATCTGTCAGTAAGAGAAGTAATGTGTAAAACACTGTCCTCTCGTTGTACCATTCTGACAAGTTGGGAAGGTGACTTTAAATGTGTAAAAAAGAATGGAAAGCAGTCAATTTGCCAGGTACACTACATTCATAGATTGTAGACGTTATGTAACCATTGGGAATTCACTCACCAGCAGTTGCATGTCTGTGGTCTAGATCTTAAAAATAGCCATCTTTCCATCAATCCAGAGGGGAATTGCATTTGAGAATCCAGAGTATGTAGGCCTAGTGTAGACATTGAAACATCCTGGCAACCTACTCGGACAGCCTATGTATAGGAAACCCCAGTCAGAGTTTAAGACACTTTTCCTGGAATATGGGTCATTAACATAAGGGAAAACAGTTTTATTTTTCCTTGTGGACATTTATAAACCCTTATTTAACTTGTACTGTTATCTGGTGACCTACGGTGATAAACGCAGACACAGTTGACCTTATGCACAACAGGATAATGTTTAATAGCCCACTATATACAGGACCCGTCTGTTTCCAGGTCATATGTGAACATCAGTGTAAAACCTTGTCCTCAGTCCAAACTTGTTTGTCCCTTTTCCACCTAATAATATTGCAGCTATAGTTATACATAGTTCCATCTGCCTCCGTGCTGTTGCCAGTTAATTGTTGCAAGCCGGGGTCTCATGGGGGTTTGATTTCATGGCAGACAAGGCTGAAATACCTGAAGCTGGTGTGAGGAGGCAGTGGAGGAAACTGGACGCAGAGTAGTTGTTTTTCGGAGGCACTGTTTGATTGACTGCAAGTGATGAAGCGTCTAACGAGGTTGCGCTGTGGCCCGCGTCACTTGTTATTGTTCTGTAGGCGTTGGAGGTTATGCCTGGTATGAGGGGGGTGCTCTCAATGAGTTTCATAATCCCCCTGAATCCGAAGAAAATTACTTATTTTCTCCGTATTTAGTGAAAAGATCTACAATTTATGATTCCCCTAAACAATTTGTTCTATGTTAATGTTAACATATTATTAACAAGCCCAGTCATTTCCTTGTCTTTTGTATTAGTCTTCTGTAGGTCCCATGGTTCCAGGAAATCCACGTAGGGACTACTACACAGGGATCAGAGTAAGTTAATGTCCTCGAGTGAAATTTCCCTGTAAAATCAAACTCCCCTCTTTCACAGGTTTTCTGCACATGAGCCGACCCCAACCCAGCCCTTCTGGAACATGAGCAGAATCCTGTGTGTAGTCACTTTGTAGCCGCAGTCTAACTAGTCCTGTTTTCAGGGTTCAAACCCTACTACACCATGTTGCTTTCCTCATGCAGGTTCCAGCCCAACATTTGTGTATTATATAAATATATACAGTATATTTGAACTCGTGCTGTTGTTTCTGTACATCTGTCATAACAAAGTGAGGCATTGTTTGTGCAAATGGCAAGCTGCCTTGTTGAGGCCTTGTCTGATATCTAAACAGATTAACATTGTTGTAAACGCTACTCTCCTTTCCCATTGTCCTGCCGTCACATATGAGGGAATTAACAGAACGGGCCGCTTTTATTTGTTTCAGTTCTATTTTTTCACGGCCCCCACTCCGTTTCAACACTATTTATCTTGGAATGACCTCAGCCTTCAGAGCGGATTTGTATCAAAATCATCAGAGCAGCGTGAACCATGAAGGCACAGCGGGTTGTAGCTCCCTTTGCCTCTGTGTGTCTGGGTCTGGGCGCTTGGCGGTTTCACACACGCACATAACACAGGGCCTGGCGCGTCTCCCCCCCCAACACACACACACACACACACACAAGAATAGCTAGGAGTGCTAATGGCGGTAAGGTTTTCAGTCTGGAACCAACTACAGTGTGAAAAGAGGACAAGAACGGGACTGGATGCCCTGTCACAGCACCCTGTTTTCCTCCCAGTCCCCTGAACTCTGCTGTCTGTGGTTATTCCGCAAGTAGCCTGCAGCGCCTGCCCGCCGAAACACAATCCCCGAATCGGGCAGGGCTGTTGTTCCAAAGGCCCCCCTGAGGGCCATCACTGCTCCGATTTGTGTCCTCTACGGCTCCACAAAGAGCATAAAGAAAAAGGAACACAATTTGGGATTTTATATTCGACTCCCCCAGCCCAGACCCCTTTCCTGCCTGCCTGGCTGACCGTATTGGGATGCTTGGCTGAACCTGAAAGCCCAGGGGTCAGCTCTTTAACCCTGCCCTATGGTGATTAAGGAAACCAACAAGGTTGTCTCAATCGTCGCAGCTTTGGTCGCACTGTTGTAAGGCTGCCGGTTACAATGTGAAACTCCCTTCACACACCAACCAAAAATATTCATAAACCCCTTTTCCCCTCCCCCCGCCCATTCTTTGGGGGCTGCCGTGACCAATTGTACAATGCTAGCAGCTGCAGTCTTAAGATGTCCTCTGTACACTGCTTTAAGTGTTGGGCCTTTTTTGTTACCCTGAAATACATTTTGAACACTGTGCCGAACAATAGGGCTGTGTAGTGTATGGGCTAGCATTTTGGCATTCATTCCAACGTCCTAATATACATTTCTTTATTTAGCCAATGGTTGTGTGGACGTATGGGTCTGTGTGATATGTAAGCAACATGAGCCTAAGTAGTGTATGACTAAAAGCAGAGGTGAACCCCCAGCACCACACGTGGGAAATTGCTCCCAGATGCATGTTTACGTCAGATGTGTAAGGTGATGATGGCAGCTGGTCCATGGGGTTTTCTATCATACTGATCAACGGTACGTTCTGTTACCAGCCCTGAAATGGTGAATGGGCTGGTCCCTTGCTGTGGTAGATGCATGCTAGGGTGAACTACCCAACATTGTCCGGTAGTTTATTTTGTCAAAGCAACCAATGTGGACAGTTCACTCTATGCCGTCTTTGTCCATCTTGGTGGCGTTGTGACCCAGTGTAGGCATCCTCCTCCATCTTACATCTTATCCCGTTGTAGTTCTGCCGCCACAGGATAACTGCTGTTTCCCGGAGAACTGGTCCTGATGGCATCCAGTCATATTGTGGGCGAGCCTATTTGATGTGGTAAGTTAGCTAAAGCTAACACGCAGGCTGTCCCCTAGCAGAACATGCTGTGCCCGTAGAGAACAAGTCACATGAAAAATCAGCTCAATCACGGCAGGAGATCACCTTACATGTAACCGATTTAGATTCTTGAGTGGCAGGGAGGTGTGTGCGCGACTTGTTTGAGCAGATCTCCAGTTGCTGCTCTTTAATACATTTGGGTGTACAATGTGAGATGTATTTGTCATAGTTGGTGAAAGCATCTGAATAGAAGTTGACACAAGTGAACTCTGACACAAGTAGATAAACTTTTGATTTGTTGTATGTGTTTGCTTTGGCAAGGAATGCCCTGAGCTGGATGATAACGTCAGTGTGCTGTATATTGTTTGTTTCCTATTTGACACAGCATGACTGAGGTTTCCACTCACTGGGTGATGTAAGATCCGAGTCACCATCTTTTCTTGTGTCTTGTTGATTACTTGAACAGCTGGCTCGTAACCCTCCCTTGACTTCAGTCATCGGGGCCATTCTCTTGTCCGACAGACCCGGTGCCCTGGCAACAACTCTCTGTTTCTGTGAATGTCTGTCCCTCTGTCAAAGTCTGCCCTTAAGAGTGCAGCCTGCATGTTAACTGGGTAGGTTTGTAGAAGGCCTGTTGACTGGTACACAATGACATCGATACTCTTACTCAGAAAGGTATGTTTTGACATCACCAGGAAAGGGATTCAAAGCTCTTTTCTGGGATTCAACCGCAGCGTCTATAAAGGGTTACCACTAATATAATAGACTCCTCATAGAAGGGGGGAGAAAGTGAATTAAATTGATTCTGTTCCTTCCTTGATGCATTGGTTAAAGCCCTGGTGATTCCGTTGTACTTTCATCTCCATCACTAGATTACTTTGGTAAGCACATCTCGGATGCAGCAGTAGTTCTGCTGACGAGGCCGTTTGTTTCAACTCTCTGAAGCAGCCAGAAACAAGTGGGTCTCATTCTGCTACATGCGGCTGTTGTAGCTTGGAGGCTGTGTTACTGACCGTGTGTTTCTGTGCTTTGGCTTTGTCCTCGTTCTCCCAGCAGGCCAATGAAGCCTTGCATCACCAGCACCAGGTGGCCCAGAACAGCTTGCTGCCGCTCCTTCAGTCAGGAGGCCCAGAACCCGTGGACCAGAAGCCTGTGATGCCCATCCCCCTGGACCAGAAGCCCCCAGTCAGTGCCGCTGAGCTCCTCAAGGACAATGTGGCCAGCGGGACAGGAGGAGGAGGCGGTGGTGGAGGAGGAGGAGGAGGAGGCGGCGGTGGAGGTCCTGTTGCGGTGGTGAAGAAAGAGCCCAAGTCCAAAACGCCCTTCATCTGCGGCTACTGCAACAAGGCCTTCCGAGACAGCTACCACCTCAGGCGGCACGAGTCCTGCCACACGGGCGTCAAGATGGTGTCGCGTCCCAAGAAGATGCAGACGGCACCCACCATGGTGCCCATGATCTCCACGGTGCCGCAGCGGGAGAACAGCGGGGGCCAGCCCTCGTACATCTCCACCATCGCCGGCATCCTCACCACCGCCACCACCTCGGCCTCCACGGGCTCCAGCATCATGTCCCCCACCATGGTGCCACAGCAGCACCAGCACCACCAGCAGCACCACCAGCAGCAGAGCCAGCCCAAGAAGCCCGCCAAGCCCGTGAAGAAGAACCACGGCTGCGAGATGTGCGGCAAGGCCTTCCGCGACGTCTACCACCTGAACCGTCACAAGCTGTCCCACTCGGACGAGAAGCCCTTCGAGTGCCCCATCTGCCAGCAGCGCTTCAAGAGGAAGGACCGCATGACCTACCACGTGCGCTCGCACGACGGCGGCGTCCACAAGCCTTACATTTGCTCGGTGTGTGGGAAGGGCTTCTCCAGGTGCGTGACAGTGTTTTTATTTTGATTTCCCTCCTGGTGTTTTGTTCTGTTCTAGCCCACTTCCAGTGAGATGCCCAATTGGGCGGTTCACAATGGTGGTGTTAGTTGAGTTGTAATTGTCGATTATCTATTCTGAGAGCTGGGTTTGTGGAAATTTCCGGTGTTGCTCTTACCACCACTATGGAAGTGATCCTTTCCACTGCTTCCATTTCCATGGGCCCCCAAATATATTCCCATATCTTTTCGGGGGGAAGCAAGAGGAGAGCAATGGTACAACCTTTCAAAGTGTCTGTTTTATGTGCAGGCTGCTGCACGACTATGCTGTGGAAAATGAAGCGTAAGTGTCAAAATAATTAGCTTTATGTTTTTGTGGGGCTGCGTCCGGCTGTAAATGTAGTTCTTGGTCATTATAAGACTGCCATTCAAGTCCATGCTTCAAGACTATGGTGGCTGTGTTTGGGGAAAACAATCTATCACGTGGTTGCAAAAAACAATTGGAGTGTTATGTTTTCAAAGTGAATGCATTTAGCCTTAAGGAGCGTTATGGTCCCTTCCCCTCCCAGCAAACAACAGAGGGAGGCCAATATCCCCAGAATGAACAGAAACTGACAGTATTTATTGAATGTATGACATCACTAATTGGTAGGTCTGTTTAGTTGGTGTCCCTTTGAGAGCATCTCCATGAATGCTGTCCTGGACCAAGTCTGGTTTGTCCTGGGCTTTATTAAGCATGGCCTTGATTACAGATGCCCCATGCCGTGTAAGTGCAGGGACCCCAGTACTGGCTCATGTCATGCAGGCAGTAGCCAACCATGTATGTCAACAGTGCCTGGAGCTTTGCGTGCGTCACATAGTAGTCCCTCGTGTCCCCCCTCTCAGGGATGTCAGCACGGGGCAGGGAGACGTCTGCAGGGGCCAGACAACACCGGAAGAGATGGGCCTGGGCCTCCAATGTCACTCCTGCAGCTCCCAAGGCCAATGGTAGTGTTCTGACTCACTGACTGGTCTGACTTCTAATCGATTTAGCCCCCCCCACACCCACCCCACCCCAGTTCTCAGTAGAAGTCTCTTCACCCCTCCCCCCCCAACCTTACCCCCCCACCCCTCCCCTCCTTAATTTAACCCCTTCAGACGTCATTAAGTTGTTAGTGAATACGGCAATGCTGCTGAATTTCTGTGCGCTAATTGTGTTGTACTGCAACGAGTGACTCGGGGCAACGCAACAGGTAACTTTCCTCTTGTGGAGTTAAGAGGTGCATGTTCATTTTCACGCTTGCCGACCCTGCAAGACGCTATTCCCGTCTTAAAAGAAGGAGTGTTGGGGTGGGGGTGAGGGGAGATGTTTGAGCTTTTCAGCTCCGCTGCACACCTGAAAAGATGGGATCAGACTGCTGCTCGTTATCATAAAAAGCTTGCCAGTCTGAAGCTGCCTCCTCAGAGATATCTCTAAGCCACACTCTCCTCTGTTGGGTTTGTCCACTAGCTAAATGTCATTAGTAGGGCTTTGTGGGGACAGAACTGCCAGACCGCTGCTGTGGTTGCTGGAGAATTGTCTTCTCCATCCACCTGTAGTACGGATTCCTTTTTCATGGTGTAGAATAGTTTTTTGCTCCCTGGTCTTTCTGCAAGACGATAGATTCATCTTAGGGTATGAATGGGTTTGGGTGGGATGTAGAGGATTGATACTCCAGTAGCTAGTGTCCCATGGCATTCATTTCCTAAATAAATGATCTACAGTGTTGGGCTTCAATACAATTTTCATAATTGGACTATTATGACATGACAGTGAGTTCACAGATTACTCGTCCTACTCCTGCAACCGTTCCTTAATCTAATCAACAGTAGTGTGCGTGTGCGCACGGCCCTGGCTCCTGTCAATTCATTTGAATTATGGAAGTCTTTGTGCTGTAGCTATTCTAGCAGGTTTAAAATTCCTGCATTATTCTGTCTCTTCTCCCTCTGCAGGCCTGACCATCTAAGCTGTCACGTGAAGCACGTTCATTCCTCAGAGAGGCCCTTCAAATGCCAAGTAACGGTAAGAAGCCAGACACCGTCCCCTGGGGCTCCGTTCTTGTTTGCTTTTACACCACCCATGTTCTCTGCTGCTTTGTTGTTTCAAGGATGGGACCGTTAGGGCTTGCTTATATCACAACAGAGAACAAATTCAAGGAGAACTTATCTTTTGCATAATAATTTCTCTAGCGTTTAAGTTTTACCGGCATGTTTGGGACTCACCACGTTGGATTGGCGCCATCAGTCGCGAGCGTTATGCTGCACAGAAACGTGATAAATATCCAACACTGGAAGTGCAACTGATTATTGATCACACCTACTTTCCTGCATAAGTGGTCAGATCTTTGGTGCCAGTGTGTCGGATGAGTAGAATTAACAGACCAGTGGTTCAAACAACTTAAATGAAACCTGAATCACAACTGTCAGTAACAAGTCATTTCTATCCTGCAAAGAACAATTTGTCAAGTTGGCTGGCGGCGCGTTTTAAATGGAAACGCTAACACACAAACACGCTGCCGTTGAGGTTGTCCCTGTACACATCCCCGTAGGCCTGCACCTCTGCTTTCGCCACCAAAGACCGCCTGCGCTCCCACATGATTCGACACGAGGGCAAGGTGACCTGCAACATCTGCGGCAAGATGCTGAGCGCTGCCTACATCACTAGCCACCTGAAGACCCACGGCCAGGCCAGCTTCACCAATCCATGTAACAAAGGTACGGCAGGCAGCCTCTCCCCTCAAACACACATGGACTGGGATCCTCCACACATAGGTATTATGTAGTGTCTGTTTTCTCTCCTAATGCATTCCCGCTGTCTTTATGCTTCTGACACCCACAGCTTTGTGTTCTTCTGTTGTGTACTGTAAACAGTGGCATGCTGTCAAAAGTGATTTCCCTACAGACTCGGCGTGATAAAATGCAGTGACCCATGTCTGGATTATTTCATCACATTGGTTTAGGCGAAATTGCAGTGACCCATGTCTGGATTATTTCATCACATTGGTTTAGGAGAAATTGCAGTGACCCATGTCTGGATTATTTCATCACATTGGTTTAGGAGAAATTGCAGTGGCCAGTGTCTGGATTATTTCATCACATTGGTTTAGGAGAAATGCAGTGCCCAGTGTCTGGATTATTTCATCACATTGGTTTAGGAGAAATGCAGGGGCCAGTGTCTGGATTATTTCATCACATTGGTTTAGGAGAAATGCAGTGGCCAGTGTCTGGATTATTTCATCACATTGGTTTAGGAGAAATGCTGATTAGGAACAGGTCTTGTTTGTTGTCCATTTTCATGAACAATCATGTAGAGCACGACAATAAAAGCATTGACTTGAAGATTAGAGTGGACTGAACAACTATCCACAACTGGCAAGGACTGTTCTCAGTAATCCATAACTCCAGACCATGGTAATGTCACTTTTCCAATCTGGTTGGCCAGTAGTGGGGCTGTGAAAATGGGCATCTCTGCTGACAAATGTATAGCCTGTAACAACAAGTCTGTAAGGAGAGGGTCTACATTTAAAACTCTTGGCTAACTACAACAGTCATACAGGTCAACGAAGAGTGCCACGTCATCTGACCAAATACATTTATTATTTTACGAGTTAAGTGGTCTGTGACTGCCGTTTGCCAGTGGTTAAACCGTAGGTTTATGACGTCTGTGTTCTTGTCGGTATGTCAAACGTCAACTGACTTTGTGTAAATTTACTGAAGGATATTCCATGGGATTGACATCAAAATAGGGTAAAATATATTTTTGCAGATTATTATTTTATTCCATTTTTTTATTAATTTTTCACCACCAGCTCTGACCTGCTAGTAACCTTTTACTACAAAATAGAGCGCCATATGATTGGCCCATGGTGTATCTAACCCAATGACCTTTGACCTCCCCTTCACCCCGTGCCCTGCCGCCTCCACCGAAGGCACGCAGGCCCAAATGATGCCCTGTCCCAATCCGTCCTGTCAATAATATATCCCCATCTGTGTGTATCTCTGAATAGGGCTAAGTGACTGGCAGTGGAACCACCACTCAGGGCTACGAAAAGGTAATACAGTAGCTGTAAAGCCCAACTCCGTCCCCACCCCGAAACACCCAAATTTGTAGCTGTTTACTTATGCTTAGAAGTGGCCCATCTTCCCACAACATAGCTGTCTTCTAGCCTAGTGTGTCAAGTTGCAGATGCTTGTGTGTTTTTGTGTGTTATGGTTATTCAGGTATCAGGGTTGTATTTCAGTAAGCAGGATCAATAAGGCAGCTAGCTAAATAACTTTAATACACTTCAGATAAATAATGCAACTCAAAGTTTAAGTGCAATATGGGTTGTTTAGAGCATTGACTTAATTACACCATTTCAAGTTGACTTAGTATGAAAGTGTTTTCTGAATATTAGCTGCAAGTTAGCTGGCTAGCACATTGATCCTGCTTTTTGAATTACCCCCTCAGGTGAGTTGACGGTAGGAGAGATCTTAAATAACTCGTTCCAAGTCCTTATTGACATCTCTCGTTTTCAAGGTAGGTTCATAAGAATCCTACCATTGTTTGGTTTTTGTTTAATCATATCTATGAATTTGGTTGTTGGCCGTTGCAGCGTGGTTTGGCCCCTTCTAGAGCTGCGGAGCTTGGGGCTCTCCCCGCTGGTGTGTATGGACCAGTCATCCAGCTCATCTTGTCCTCTTTTATCCCCCCCCCCCTCCCCGTGTCTTTCCTCAGACTCAAACAATGTGCACAACTCCGGCTCGGCGACGCCCGTCACCAACTCGGCCGCCATCACCTCAGCGATGAACCGCGGCAACACTAGCAACCCAGTCACCATCGCTGCGCAGATGAACATCACCACCAGCACGGTGAACATCACCTCACCAATCAACCTGCAGCACCCGGTGACCATCACGGGGCCCGTCAACCTGGCCTCGGGGCCCATGAATATAGCCCACCCGGTGGCCATCACCTCCGGGATGCCAATGAATATAACCGGGCCACTTAATATCGCCATGCGGCCCATGGATAGCATGCCTTTTCTCTCCCAGGTCCTCCCTTCCTCCCCTCCTTGGTAGGAATCTCTCCCCCGGCCCCTGGTTAGCATCCCTTTATCAACCCCTCCCACCACCCTCCTTTTACCCCCTAACCTCCTCCCTTACGATAGTGGACGCTCCTCCTCTCTGGGAGTACTATAAATGATCTTGTATTAGAGCAGAGGTGTAGTATGGGGGCTAGTTGGACGCTGGATCCCTCGTTCTAGCACTGGCTGCGGCAGGAGCTGCGGGCAACGCAATAGGATGAGAGGTGGACCGGCCAGCCCCTGTAGATGTAATCCGGTGCGTTTCGTTTCCTTTTTAACCGCCGAAAGAAGGACAGTCATGTGAAGTCTCGGAAGGAGCGGGGCTGTTGGAAGAGGCCTGGTGGAAACGGATGAGCTCTGCCTCGTCTCAGAATCTACCTGCACATTTGGCATTGGAATGAAACTGTGACAGATGATGCTGGTATTAATGTTTTTAAAATGCTCTCTTACAGAGCAGATGGTTTTTATATATATTTTTTGTTTCGTTATTATAGCCTGCTAATCAGTATTTAATAGTTGTATGCATTGTAAGGAGTTAAGTACAACAAAAGGGACAAAGGCTGCCGTTTGGTGGGAGGGTGATATTTCGGTTAAAAGGCACCCCTCTTTGTCTAAGGCTAATACCTGTGACTACATAAGGTGAGCCCGCTGAGGTCCTTTCCTTTTTAATGTACATCTCTGAAAACGGTCACTCCTCATTGCTGGATACTGTAAAGCTGTACATGGTCGACATTAGTTTTTGGAATATTTTTTAAGGTGTGTATTAGATTACTTTATATAGTAGTCGGCAGACGTAACAGTGGTAATGTTACAGGACCACAAAGAGGAAATGTCTCACCGAAAGCATTTCCTTGAGTTCATGTCCTGAAAACAGCAGTATTATCAAAGATCAAAATGGGTTGGCTGAGAGCCCTGTTAATGTACCAGAGCCACCTAGTGGCGCACTAGACACTATGCTGAAAAAGCGGTCCCAAAGTTCACCTTTTTTATTTTGTATTGTGAAAATAGTTATGTTGGGAGAGGTTTTAGTTTTGCTATAGACCCATTTTATCTCCCCCTCTCCCTTTTTTACTGTAAGTTTAGGATCCTATATTATAAGTACCAACTTCCACTCAGGAACCTTACTGAGAGTAGCCCAGTCTTTTTGATGAGAATAAAAGGATAAAATCAAGTAATCATGTAACTTCTTGACCTTTCACCCTTTCTTTGTAAATATTAAAACACTATTTTATTATTTGTCTTTGCCTGTCAGGAAAAAGAAGAAAAAAAACACATAGCTATCTTTCAGCACAGGTAAAGGCTGCAATTACTTTATCATTGTCAATATGGCCGTCCATTGGACTATGTTGATGTAGTTTACTTTCCAAGTTAGTTTGGGGTTTTTAAATCTCCCTAGGTCCTTACTTTAACGTAGAACCAAAACTGCCACCTGGTGCCCTGAAAAATCATGGAAGCAGAGATGAAATTCTGCATCCTCTTAGTTCAAGAAGTATCTGAAGTCATGGGTCACCAGGTTGCTTCCATCCAGTGCCCTGTGGCCCTGCCTAAGCCTACTTTCAGTACACAAGCCAGTCAACTGACAGGAACTTGTTTTTGAAGCACTTGTAGCCGACATGCCACAGGGGTGACACGTCAAGTCCTAGGGGTGTGTTGAGAAGACATGGAACCGGTGGACGTTCTTCAGAGACCTTTCCCCTTTCAGGTGGCCTCACCTTCCTTGTGTTTCGGTCTTGGTTGCAGCAAGGCATTTTGAGGCCTCTGATAGTATTGCATGCATGTGTACACGGTGCCCGAAGGGAGTCCCTTGAGTCTGGAATGGCATTGTGATCCTGTTGGCACTGGATTCCCTTTCCATCGATCTCTCATCGATGTTGCATGTGGACGTCTGAGCTCGTTCAAGTTTGGGGTGAGTTAAAAAAAATATATATGTAAAAAAGGAAAAAAAATGTCATTAGAAGGCTAGACTTGACTTTTTTTTACCGAAAGAAAACACTACAAAAACATTGGTTTGGAGTATGCGCGTGGTGTCATTCGTACTTCCGCAGTGGCCGTAACTAGTGTGCCTGAACTGCTTTGCAACAAGACTTTCACACCCCGATGCTTCCTCTAACAGTGTGATGTGTGATGGATGTAAAGGAATCCTTCACTCTTCAAATGGCTAGAAGCCAGACCGCCCCTCTACCAAATTGAAGTGATAAGAGTTTTATTTTTTTGGACTAAATTTAATTGGGTATTTTGTTTTGTAAGAGACATTCTAAACGTATCAATTATGATGAACATATTTGAATACAGGATTTTTTTTTTTTTTAAAGAGCCATTACTATTATGCACCATCAATTTATTTTTATCCAAATGCTTTTAATTTGTTGCAATGACACAACATGTAAAAAAAAATGCAATGTTGCTTTTGGGCTGAACTTTGATTTGGAAGAGAAGTTAGTCAGCTATTGTTTTTCTCTATGAATTGGCAAATATTTGAGCCCTTTGATGGCTGATGAATGTATATCTTTGTACAAAACCATTTAGTTCAGAGAACGTGTTAGTTATGATAGACACATGCAAGAAAAAAAAAACAAGATAACCTTTTATAAATCTTTTTGTATTAGAACATTAACATTGGTAATTTTGTATATACAAAAACTAGACTTTCTGGTTAGCAGAAGGGTAAAACATTCCTACATTTTTTTTTAAATGTATGTCTGTCAAGAATAATTATGTAAACATATGCGCAATGTTTTATGTGCCTTTTATTTGGTTTTCTGAATAAAAGCAAACTATAAAACATGATTGTGGACTGTCCCTGCTGAGTCTCAGTGTAGGGAGGTCAGATGTATCAGTGGCTCACTCGACACTTCCTAAAAGGTCCCTCACTCTGTCTCCTCTTTTTCCGCTTTCTCTTTTTCCGCCTCCCTCCGATCCTTTAGGTGACCACACTGCCTGGCTCACAGTTGGCATGCTAATGGAGGATGGTGTAATAAGTGCCTCTGTGACTGTTTGCATATTGAGAGGATTTGGGGTGTATTGTGCCAAACCATGCTCTGTGTGACAACAATTGTGTGGGTGTTTTTTTTTCTTCTTTTCTCATTTTATTTTTATCAATTAAACTTGGAAACTTGGATGGGGTGTCTGTGCCTGGTTCTGTTTGTTTACCGCTCACCCTCATTGGCTGATGTTTGAGTGTTCTGGCTGTAAGAGAAATGAATCACTCAGTTCTGGCACTAGTGCTGTATTGGTGTAACACATTGGTGGTGAATAAGTAATACTATGTTAAGGGGGAGGGGGGGGGGTCCAAGGTTTTTGGTGTCCAGGAAATAAACCAGTGATGTGAGGCAGTAGCTTTCCCTTTTAGCCATTTAGGTACAACCCTGTTACCCAAGATGTTGGGACAGTAAAATTCAAGTAAAAACATTGCAGTGATGTGCAAATCATTTCATCAAAATTTAAAATGGTACAAAGACAACATTTCACATTTTAAATGTTATTGATTTTGGTGGGAAAATATGCCTTTTTTTTATTTGATGCTAGCAACACGTTTCAAAAAACACTTTGGACGGGTATGTTTACCAGTGTTTTGCATCTCTTCTTTTAACAACACGCTAAGCATTTGGGAACTGAGGTGACCAATTGCTGTTGTTTTAAAAGTTAAATGTTTTCCTATTCACGCATTATATAGGATTTCAGTTGCTCAACAGTTTGGGGTCAGATTTTATGTATTTTCCATTTCATATTGTGCCTAATGTTTTTAAAGGGTGACAGTTTTGGACTGCAGAAAGACCAGTTTAGTACCTGGATTCTTTCTACAGAGCCGTATATTGTTCAGCATTAATGGTGCCTTCACCGATATGCAAGTCACCCATGCCATGTGCACTAATGCACCTTCATACCATCATGGATGTTTGCTTTTGAACTGTTCTGATAAGCCAGATGGTTCCTTTTTAGCCTAGAAGATGTGATGTCTGTGATTCCCCACAAAATTCCAGTTTTTGTTTGTCAGACCACATGACAGTTTTCCACTTCACCTCAGTCCATCTTCAATAAGCTCAGGCCCAGAAAACTTGGTGGCATTTCTGGATCTTGTTCCTTTGCACGGTAGAGTTACAAACTTGCATTTGTGGATGCAGTGGCAAACTGTTCACAGACCATACAGTGATGTCCATGGCAGAATTGTTTCTGTTTTTAATTCAGGGCAGCCTGAGGGCCCGAAGATCACGGCAATCCTATATTGGTTTGTGGTGTTGTTCCTTGCATAAAGAGATTTCTCTGGACTCAGAATAATTTAATGATATTATGTACTGTAGATTATGATATCTCTAAACTATTTGCGATTTTACATTGAGAAGCGTTATTCTTGAATTGTTGCACTATTTGCCCACCCAGTCTTACCTAGAGTGGTGAATCCCTCCCCATCTTTACTTCTAAAAGACTCATCCTCTCTGCGATGCTCTTTCTATACTCTCTTTCATGTTACTGACCTGTTGCCAATTAATCATGTGTGAGGTGTTCCAAGTTCTTTTTTGTATTACTCAACATCTTTACATTTCACACAGCGTCCCAACCTTTTGGGAACGGAGGTTTCACATTAAGAACTTGCAATATTTACTTTTAAAGCTGGCTACCAGGACTGACCATAAGTGAGTAAACCAGGCTTCTAGCTGCTGCAGCCTTGTAAGGTGGCCAGTGTTTCAGATGGGTGGGGATGCTGATGGATGCTGAAGTTGAGCTGCTGGATCAAGTACTAATGGTGACAAGACCAGTTATAGTCTTGGGGGTGGTACATCAGCTTCAGTAGTACCAATGACTGAGCCAGAATCCATTGGACAACAGGTGGGCAGTGTGGGAGGTAGCATATGTGTTGTCTGTGGGCAGCCATACTGTTGGGGTGTGCGCAGTCATATCTGAAGACAGAAAGACCATGAAACAGTGACTTTCCAGAGCTCTTTTTTGGGTATGACGGAGATTAGATTTTGCTTTCGCTATTACTGCATGAAGGACACTGAAGAGTTTTGAGACCTTAACAGGGTGTCCTGCTCCCTAGCGACTACCCTAGAAACCAATCGGGGTCCAGGTCAAGGGGAGGGGAAGGCAGAGTGAGTTAAATAAGACAGCTGAGTTTTATAGCACTCCTACTCATTTTAGGGTATTTATTCATAAGCATATTTCTATATTATAACTTTTTACCACATTTTAGAATAGTGGTGAAGACATCTATGAAGACTAATATAACTAATATGGTATCATTAAGTAACCAAAAAAACTAATCAAAATACATTTATATTGTATATACTTCAAAGTAGCCACCCTTTGCTTTGATGACAGCGTTGCACAATTTTGGCATTCTCTCAACCAACTTCAAGAGATGGCTACCTGGAACATATCCAACATGAAAGTGTTCCGACATGCTGAGCACATGTTGGCTCCTGGTCACTCTGTGGTCCAACTCATCCCAAACCATTCCAATTGGGTTGGATAGATGGAGGCCAGGTCATCTGATACAGCAGCATCACTCTCCTTGATCAAATAGCCCAAAGCCTGCAGGTATTGAAAAACAAATGATAGTAAAACTAAGCGCAAACCAAATGGAATGGTTTCACTGCAGAATGCTGTGGTAGCCATGCTGGTGGAGTGTGCTTTGAATTCTAAATAAATCACTGACAGCGTCACCTGCAAAAACAGCCCCACACCACTACACCTCCTCCTCCATTAGTTCACAACATCCGGTTCCTTGGTGTCAACATCAGCGATGACTTGACCTAGTCTCATCTCTCTAACATCTTGGTGAAGAAGGCCAAGAAACAACTCTTCTTCCTATGCCAATTAAGGAGATTTGGCATGGATTCCAGGATACTCACCAACTTCTATAGATGCACTATCGAGAGTATCCTGTCTGGCTGTGTCACCGCCTGGTATGGCAGCTGCACCGCCCTCGACCCTCAAGTACTTCCAAGGGTGATTAAAACAGCAGAGCGCATCTCAAGGTCGGACCTGCCATCCCTGCAGGATCTCTATGTAGAGAGTTGTAGGAAGAGAAGCAAACGGATCATTACAAATCCCAGCCACCCATGACATGGACTGTTTACAAAGCTGCCGTTAGGCAGAAGATTATTCCATCCAAAACTAACAGGCTATGGGAAAGTTTCTTTCCTCAGGCTGTAAGTCTACTCAATTCAGAAACCCCTCTTACTTTCCATCCACATTTGTCACTTTATATCATGCTCATCTGCCAATTATATCATGCGCACCTGTCACTTGTACATTGCACTACGGTTGTACAGTTGTATAGTTATTATTATTGATGTATGATTTGTATAGTTTTATTATTATTTGTGTTTTCTTATTTTTATATTATAATTACTGTTATTCCACTGTAGGAAAACCAAGCATGTCATTGCCATAACTTGTTATTGCAAATGACAAATAAACCTTTTGAACCTTTGAATGTAGTTGTTTCTTTGCAGAAATCTGACCATAAAGGCCTGATTCACGCAATCTCCTCTGAACAGTTGACATTTACATGTAACTGCTACTTAAACTCTGTGAAGCATTTATTTGAGCATGAATCTGAAGTGTAGTTGATTGCTTATTTCTGAGTATATGTTGGGTACGAGAGTTAAGCAAAGCGCAGATTAAGTTCGTCACGTATCATTATGTTCATTTTACTTATTTAGAGGTCCATTAATAAATAAAACAACAGCAGTCTGGCCCTTTAAGAAATAGAGTGTCCTCTCCAATGCACTCTGCACTGCTGTATTTCCACCATTTCTCCGCTAGGAAGCTGTGTGGTTCTTTGTTTCTGGGACATGATGTATCCTCTGTGTCTCCAAACGACAGACACATTTTTCCATTTATCCGGTTTACTACTATCAGTCAATATAGGCACTATTTTGTGGACAGCCCCCTGTTGCAATAATTTGGACTTAGGCTATCTAAACACGGCGGATGCTGGAAAGTGACGAACAATTCGTAAGTACATTATTTGTTTCGTTTGTAAAAAAAAAAATACATAGGAGAAATCGACAACGATAGCTACCATTCGGGAACCATTTGAGTTTGAGGTTGTTTTGAGTAATGGCAAACACATTATTTTAAACCCTGCAAATGACATTACTTAGCTATTAATGCAATATTCGTTACTTTAGCGCTACAGTAACGGCAAGATGAAGATGCTACTTTTTTGCTACTGTGACTGGAAACAGCTACAAGAAACAATTTGAGTGTTCCCAATTTAATAAGATTAAGTAACTATCCCGGGGTAATGTGAATATTGGTCGATTGTTCTCATTTTAATAACACTGCTACATATATAGTGTGATATATGGAGGAATGTTGTGATTTGGAATCAGTGAGGCCCTTCCGACCATGCATTAACGTTACCCAGACGATCAGCGTCCCAGGATTGCACTGTCGACCCTGGCACAGTTCTTTCCCAAGAACTGTAGCTATCGACCACTAGCTAGCGATAGATCTGTGCTTGTTCTTCTTGTCTTCACATTAGCCCTTATAATTTAGATAACATACTGTAGTATTGTAGGTAACTAATTACGGTACGGAAACTGTTTAAGAAATGCCCAAAATACGGAGGAAAAGGTTCCATTCCGGCTTCACACAATTACATTCACAAAGCTAAAGTAGCAAACGCGTTAGCTGTACTGTAACTAAATCAAGAGTAAATGCAAGCTAACATAACGTTAGCTGACTTCATATGCAGCCTAGAAAGTGGCTTAAAATCTTAGATTTTTTAAAGCTAATATCGTGAAGTCATTGATGGTGAAGCCCAAACCAACACCATCAGCTAGCTAATTAGATGTAGCTGGTTTATAGAAATTTGATGAAGCTAACCACGGTTGCCAAATTTTTGTCAACAACCGCAACACTAACTAATAGACAGCTGTCGGTGCCGTACTGTGTTGTGATTCATTGCTGTACTGTAATGTTTTTAGAATGATCAGTAAGTGGACCCTTGTGAGCCTTGCGTGATCGCACGCAGTGTACTATAAACATCACACTGGATAATAAAGTCAAGCTTTAACAGTAAAATGTAATTTCAATATACCATGTATAATAGAAGTACGTGGTTCTAGTGGATTGCATACGAATTCCCCCCTTTTATTTTGTGTTGTTTTAAAAAGTGTATTTTTTGTCAACAATCCGAACCATTTATTGTTGCTGAAAAATAAGCTTTTTATGTCAAATAAAAATGCAACATCTATATACTTTGTTTATATTGGTGTTCATCTTCTGAGTCAGACACCTTTGACAGCCGCCATTACATCTGTTAATCGTTGGTAAGGATTTTGCCTCTGGTTATCTGCATCCACTTTTATCTGAATAACTCCCCAATTTGTGCTGATGTCAAGTATGGCTGTACCACAAGGCAGCCACCAAAATGCTTAAAAAGAAGGCTTTTACTCGATGGGTTGTTTGGATTGATGTTTTATTTCAGTAATATGCTTGTTTTTTTGCTTCAGTCTGTTGTTTAATTATTTTAGTCACTATAGTATGGTTGAACCCCCCTCAGTTTTCCCCTCTCAGAGCAATTGAACTCTGCTGTTTACAAATTGTCAGTGTCCTACCTGATATGTCTGGGTGGTGTAATACCTCCTCCACAGTGTCAATATTAAGACCAGACTGGAATACTCACTCAGTGCCTATACAGTTTTTTTAGTCATGTTTTTTTTAAATTCATAGTCAAAATGTGTATAATGTTTTCAAATTATACACTTCAATCCCACTGCAATACATTTTTTTTTAAGTCCAAGGGAGAGGAAAACTTTTGCCGTTCACAGTATATAAGAGATAATTATCGTAATTATTAATCCCTCATGGATTATCTCAGATTTTGTTGCATTCTAATGTGGTACTGCCACTAATGGTACACATAATACCCCATAACTGTGAATGCTATAAATATTATAATTCTATAAATAAAACAGTGTCTTTGTTACATTTTAATGATTCCTAACAGCAAACGATATCAGGAAAATACCTTGGGTATGTTGTTGTTGTTATGGTCAGTGTTGATTACTTTTGTTTGATCATCCTACCGCCTAATAGGTAGTAGCTCACTACTGACCCAATTTTGGCTTACAGCACTGACAACATTCACTTGCCTGACATATTTTCACTGGCCCTAAGCCAGATGCCCATTGTTAATGTGTGACCCTGTTCCCCACACAGGAAGTTCTGGTTTTCAGGGGAAACGGGAAGAGTTTGACTTTGCATTTTAACGATAATAAGTCGACCATCAATTTTAACAACTTTTCCCAGACTTTTTCTGAATTTTATGGATTAGTTGAACAGTGCACAAGAGAACCTCCCCTGACAATTTTTATTTTAAAGCTTTTTTTAAAGACGACTTAATTAGGGTGTAATTTCTGGCATTTCTTCAAATGCTCGCAATATTACGTTAAACAATGATCAACAATCAACGTCACAGAGCAGTAAGAATTTAGAGAAGAATAATGGGTAAATATACAATCCGTGCAAAGCTCTTAGCAGGTTACACAAAAAGCCTCACTTCTGTAATCGCTGTCAAATGCCTATTTACTTATCTAATCAACATTAATTGTTTCGTACATAAACATTTGTTGGTTCACTTGGAACTCTATAATCCAAATGTTTTTTTTAATCAAGTATAAATCATACTCCGTACAGTTCAGTATATTTGAATTCCATTAAGACAAAATGGCAGGACATCCAAGGTTGAGAGTACTTATGATGGGCACTTGTTCAATCATAAACCTTATTTTAATGTGCATCTGTCAGTAATTCCTATAGTGTACTAGCTGTTCCAGAGCAATTGTTATCGATGGTGTTGACTGTAATTTACTGCATGTCTGTCAGGAATGTTTACATTCTCATGTAGCATAAAATGCTCTGATGTTATCTTGAAAACACTTTGCCTCTTTGATGCCACTTTGCCTGCACTCTGACCTGATTGCATACATTTTACTCTTGTCTTTTGGTGCTTTGGAAATTATTTGCAATGCCAATTATATCTAGGCGTCTAATGCTTGAGGGTCAAGAGTTTTTTTTTTTTCACACTTCAGGTTGCTGTTCTTGGGTTAAATCTTCTCCCTAGAAATTGCTCGGACAGGCCAGGAATTTCCCTGTGAGGCTGAAAACATCTCAACCTTTTTTCTGGATCAGTGTTCAGTACTGCTTATTGTTCAATAAAATGTTTGGGACTACTGCCTGTGGCTGGCTTGAGAGGTCAATTATGGTTTTCTAAAGAATTGCACTGCATTTGGCCCTCATCATTTATAACCCAGATCTTTCACATTAGCATTTGTACAATCAATTGGCTTACTTCAAGTTTCCTGTATGTAGAGTTCTCCTTTTTTTAAGTTGCTGTTACATACTACCTTAAAAATTGCATTTGAATTGAATACATATGGATTTAAGTGGTTAGTGTCAGTTCTGTAAATGTTAATCTCATAGAAAATAACTTCCTGGTCTCTGTCCTTTCCCACAAGGTAAATGGTCTGTCCATCCATGGGGTTATACAGTCCTCATTAACAGATCATGTATAGACATGTAATGATGGAAGAGGCACGTTACAATGACCAGGGCCCCTCTTCTCTTCTTTGGCTGCTCATCCCAGCAAGCTGCTGACACTCCATTCCCCTTCAGATGGCCCCCCAGTTTACATATGGCTCCTGACCTTTAATTTAGCCCACCCAGGGGATTCTGGAAATGGCATTCGGACAGACCAGACTGAGGCCCATCTGGGTTACCTCCCATCTCCTGCCACCCTTTTCTAGTTGCACCCCTCCCATGGTAATGGTCAGTGGTCATGTGATTGTTTTCATGGTCACCACAAGAGTTTACTGTGGGTAGGGGTGGAGAGAGTTGGGTCACTGGTTTTCACACTACTGATTGTAGCCTAACATTTATTTAATCAGCTAGTTATCATGAAACATTTTAGTTTTTGTTGCTGACCATTGTCTTACGTGGCATGAGAGTTTTCAGTTTTCAGTGTATAACATCCTAGGCTAAGTTAATGGTGCTTTCTACTTTGCCAGTAAAAAAGCTACAAGCCATGCATTTGTGTGAAGGACATGTCAAGTGCACCATTCTCTGTATTGTCTAATGAGATCTATTGAACTCCATCTCTGGGAAAACTCCCTATTTCCCTGTATGGCAGATGGCCCAGAAAAGGCCTGCTACCAACCGTTGTGGTCATGATTAGCTTTATGGTGTTAGTTCTGACAGATCCAGCAGGCATACATATTTAAGGCTTCCAGGAAGAGGGGAAGCGGGGGAGGTCAAATGGAATGGGGGATTGTTTGAGGTTTCCAGTAACACCCCAGCTGATGTGCACCCTCCCTCCCCCTTACTCTCACTCTTTCTTCTTTAGTTCACACACTCTCTTCCGGGAACCAGGTCATTGAACAGGAGGATTATGGGGTATCAGAGTAGTCACTAGGCTTTGGTTTACTGCTCTGCTGTCTTGTCTGTCCTAGTCCCATCATGCTTATTGGTCAAAAATAATTACTGTAATTGGTTCAGGGTGCCAGAAGGCTTTTCCCCCTTCAAATCTGTTTACTTCTGTGACCTGGATGTTGGAAAACTCCAATCCACCTGACCGGTATCATACACTTAGGTTTTAGTGTAGGCCTCCTGTTTCAGGAAACGGTAATATAACCTGAGAGCACCAGGCTCATCACTCCGGTGGATAGAAACATAAACTCTGATGTCAAACAGCATAAGTTGATGTTGTTTTTAGGCTTTTAAGTTCTGAGTTATCATGTGATGACGACATAGACATCTTCTGGTAGTGTGGAGTTGACATGGATTTACTTCTACCACCTATCTCCAAAGGCTTTCTTTCTTATCACTCATCCTGAATGTAAGATACATTTTCTTTGATAGTGTCAAGATCCTTTCCTTATAAAGGATGAACCCATGAATGTTGTAAGTACAATAGTGTATCTACAGTCCAAAGTAGAAAAACAAATGGGGTCCTGGATCGGTGGGGTCACGTCTGGGAACATTTAAAATGCATTTAGTAAATTTTTGACCTCATTTAGTTTGCTACTTGCCTCATTCTATCTTGTTTTTTTCTTGCTCAATGGCTGCTAAATGCCTCTGTTCTGCTGGGCCACAGATTGAGGTGTGGGGGAGGCATTTGGAACCAGACCTGACAGACTGGGATTCATTACACCATGTTGCTATCACTTTGTCTTGGCTCCCGTTTCTTATCACTTGTGACATCCGGTCACCATGTTGTTGGCTGGGCCTTCATGACCAATGTGCAAATGATGCTTGTTGAAAAGAACGTTTAGGAAACCGGAAACTACTTTTAGTCCCTGAATATTGACAACGGTCATCTGTATAATCCTGTTACAAGGACCATCTGCGTGTCTGTTAGATACTCATCACAGAAGTTTGAGTTCTCACGGCCAGTGTGTGTGGTTACGTTTTAGTCTGTATCTAAGTGTCATGCAAATGTCTCACTCAATACATTGAATGTGGCGTTCCATACAAATGACCTATATTGGGTGTGCATAGCAGTTATCGTTCTCCAGTCTCATAGCATGTTGCCTTTGCCTGGCTTAAGGCAACACCCTTCTGCTTCGGTTGGAGACACGTTTTCTAATCTGAGAACGTCCTGTTATTTGACCTGCTTCCCATTTACTCGTGGTGATAGAAGCCCTCCCTCTTTTGCACCAATAGCTCACCAAATCAATCTGTTGCACCAGTTGTTTCCTGAAAGATGGTTATATATAGTTTAAATAACACCATCCCAAGCTAAGGGCATAGAGAGTTTGCAAAGGGCTTTTTTGGAATCGCCTCTGCTGCTGTTCAGCGTTACAGGTAAGTATGCCTGTTCTTCATGCAGCACACCAGAACACTACTATTAGTTTAGGTTAAGTGTGTGTACTACACGCAACGGAGTAGACAATGTTTCATGTTTCTGGACGGCAGACATGATCTTCAAGTTGAAGTGTCAGAACTGTGAGTACATTGCCCAGGTGCCTAGTTGTCATGTAAACTTAATTGGATTTTAATGTTCTCACATACATAATACAATGTTATCATATAACATACAACGGGCCCCATGATGACAAACCTTTGACTGGAATGGACTGAGTTGGTAGAGACTTGAGTCTCGTGGTGCCAAATGTCTCTACATCTGTATATGATAAATTGAGAAAGGAAGAAAGGGCAAGAAAAAGTACTGTTATTCTGTAAGGTTGATACTAGATTTTTGTGTTTTGCATAGTCTGTGTTTGAGAACTTTATTATTGTCTAGGCTGATATAATAGAGGGGCACTGGGTGATAGGGAAATTGTTTTTGGAGCTGATCTATCTTTTGTAATTGTTTTAGTAACTGCTCCTTTCCGACTCACATTGATTTTAACAAACAATTAGTTTATTAAGTAGAACGTGTGTCCTAAAATTTCAAAATCACAATTGCCCTTGAACTGAAATTTTGCCCAACACTCTTCTAAGGGATGGACGAGGTTCAATAATATTTAGAGTTCTGTGCCACGTGAGTTGAAACAAGTGGACCCATCGATGAATGCAGGGTCAGATCACAGTGAGAATATGATTACACTAAAAGCCTTGAGACTTGTACTTCAAAGCCTCATGAGTGAATGTGTGTCATGTTTGTGGATCCGTCTTCAGTACCGACAGCCTATGGCAGGTTACTTCTGTTGTAACACAACACGGTCTTGTCTCTTAAATAGACCCTTTCTGGGTGCTATTGATCTCCTTTGTCAGCTGTGAAAACAAAACGGGATGGTAGGAGGTCTGTTTGCATTAGGTCACAGAGTCCACCCGTTGTCCCGTGAAATCAGTCTGGGGACCTCTGGGTCTGGCGCCTCTGTGATCATCTGGTAGCAGTGCAAGAGTTCATTGTGTGGGGAAAACACACACTTAGATGTTGGCTGATTTGGCAGCCAGATTGACTTGGATCTACTCCCTGTGGTCCCCATCTTGCATCTTTATCTACAGACTTATTAAATAATCAAGTATTTAAATCAGAGTTTACTCATTTGTACAGCATTTATTTTCTACAAGTGGTGAAATACAAAACAAGAAACCAGGCAAGCCTAGTTCATCCGGCCGTAATGGAAAGTGTTGCCCTCTCAAGATTCCCACCCAGATCCCCCACATGGAATGCTGCGTCATTAACCACTACACCAGAGAGCTGTACATTGGATGGGTGTCAGTACAGCATCTTGTGTCTACCCTGAACAAATGATATTGATACATTTATAGTGCCTAACGTGTCTTACTAAGTTTTCCACCACAAATGGCGTCTATCGACTGTATGGCTTTTGCCACTGTTTTAATTAAGGCTTACTTATAACGTACCTACTGTGTTTTGTAGCCAGCAAAGTTTTCGTCTATACAGAATAATGCGTAATTCGCTTTGCCTGGCAGGAGATACGAACGCAGGACCTATAGTTTACAGATCTACTTCTCTAACCACTATGCTTTTTAACAAGGCATACTCACTCACTCACTCAGACATTCGCTCTTCTTGGGCAGCTCCGCTTACGCAGTCAACTAGCCTAAGCACTGAATTCAAAGGCTGGTTTTTGATATTTTGTTTTTAAGAGCTGGCTGCAACATCTGGCTGTTCTGCTTGCCCCTGAGCTAACATGCAGGCAGGATATCTCATTTTAATTCACTTCATGTGCTCGATCTAAGAACACTTGCACTTCACTAGAATCAAAGGAGAAAGTGTGTGTGCGTGCGTGTGTGCGTGTGTGCGTGCGTGTGTGCGTGTGCGCGTGCGTGTGTGCGTGCGTGTGCGCGTGCGTGTGTGTGTGCGTGTGTGCGTGTGTGTGTGCGTGTGTGTGTGTGCGCGTGCGTGCGTGTGCGTGCGTGTGTGTGTTCCTTTTGCCCTTTAAGGATTGTGTCGTTTACTTCCGGGTTGGGCGTGCAGTGTGAGGAGAACCAGAATGGCGTCCGATTTGCTATGGAAGACACGTCATGAAACCGAGTGTCAGTGCAGAGCAGGCCTATGAGCCTTCTGGTCCTGTTGGGACAATGAAAAGTAGGTAGACCATGGATGTACTGAAGAGACTAGAATTGGCCTCGCAGAGACTGAACTTTCCACAGCATTTTCTGTATATTTATGACGTTTTGACAAAGACAGTTCTGTGTAGAAATTCCATAGGTGATTAAGTAAGATATTGAGAGCTACTGCTGGGTTTAATCCAAAAGTGAATGTTGTTGTTAGTAACTTTTGTCTTAACAATAGTTTTACTGTCCCAATGAGGCTTGTATAATTTAGAATCATTATAGCGGAAACAGTTTTCTTTTTCCTGTTGATTGGAGACAGGAGCTGTCATGCCCTAAATCTTTGGTGCTTTGCTAGTACCGGTACTCAATTTGGTAGATATGAATGTCCCACCTCTAATGGCCCCAGATGGAATGCCGGGATCATGGTTGTTACGGGGAAAGACGAGCCTGGGAATTTTTGGGACATTGGTCCCTGCCATCTGAAAACGCTAACCCTTGAGATCAATTCTCCGAAGCTTACATTGTCTACTGACAGAAGGAGTGCCTTTTTGCCGTACCACATAAACGGAGCTGACCAAGAACAGCAAATGTCTCTTACTGAGTGAGTGAGTGACTGACTGACTGATTACCTTTTGTTAAATAACAGTGGTTAGAGACGCGGACTTGCAATTAATAGATCCCGCGGTCGAATCTCGTCAAAGCAAATAATGCATTAGGATTTGTTCCGGATAGATAGTCTTTGCTGGCTACAGCCTTCACCTAAATTGATTGTTACTGTATCAATGTCGTTCATGAATTGGGGGACTAGTGTTCGACTCCAGTGAGGGCAACAACATCGCATTTGATTGTGGGCCGGCTGAACTTGGTTTGCCTGGTTGCGTTCATGTTCATTCCCTCGTCTTTATGTTATTCACCGTGTTAGTGTTGGCTTCCTGCACATGGTTATTTAAGGTACTTTGCTATGGTACGTTCCTGTAGTTTATTCCATTCAATGCTGACTTCTTAATAATCTATTGTAGGGTAATGTGGTTTTTCTTATCTGCTTTAGCACAGTGAATGCAAAGGATGGAAGGTAAGTCCAGTACTGTTGAGCAGGGCAGCGCTTGGCCTGAGGCAGCCAACAACAGACTCAGGAGGACAAAGAGCAGGTTATAAATAACAGGTTCCAGGGTGCCTATGAAGTATTGTGTTGTTGATGTGAAGATGTTTGTGTGAGAGGAAGGAGTGAATAGTTGAGATTGTCAGGTGACATGACATGAACATAATATCCAGGGTGAGGTTACCAGTAATAAAATGCAGGAAAGTCTGCTGGTAGAAAAAAGGGGTTGTTGAGCATGAAAGACGGAAGCTTATTTGCATTAAGAGAAGTGTTCCCAAATATGGCTGACAGACAGAGTGTTTCTAAAGCAAAGTATTTTGAAATCAGAGTGACTAAGCCATGCTACGGATAAGATGAAGAACTGATACCTAGATTCTCTGATCTTAATCAGCATTCTGAACAGCACTTCTGATTTAGTTTGACCCACTGCAATCAACTTTAGTTGTATTGCAGTTAGTTGTTGTATGAAGGAATTATGTCACTTTCTTGATGATGATGATGATGATGATGATGATGATGATGATGATGATGATGATGATGATAGGGTGGTCTATCTAGGTGTTTTGTCATATTCTCTGACAGCTGGCCAGTGACAGCCTGGCCTGGAAAACCCAGTGTTTCCATGCTGTCAAATTGTTGGTGTTCGTCTTCCGCAGCAGCCCGAAGCAGTAATTCAGCACAGTGAATGTAATATAGGAGAAGGATAAGATACTGTAAGTAGAAGCAGTTATTCAGCACAGTGAATGTAATATAGGAGAAGGATAGCATACTGTAAGTGGAATGTGTTTGTCAACATACTGATGTGACTACTAATGAGGAACTTTATTTCTGGCACGCATATTAATAGTCACTGGACAAAAGAGGAGGGACTTGCCCATACTTGCAGCAAGAGGGGGGTGGAGCTCTGTGGTCCAAATCAAATAATTGCTAATCCATTGCATTCTTATTATTGGACAATGAAATGTTAGTCCTAAGCTAAGAGCATAGAGAGCTTGCAAAGGGATGTTGCTGGTTAGAAGATGTGAAAGTGCCCCCTTTCGCTTTCCTTTCCGCTTCTGTATTGCTTTTCTTTGGCACATCCATATTCCCCCCTAACAGGTGGTCTCACACATTGGCCTTTACTCAGGACGGGGATCTGTCCCGTGACTCAGGATTTAGGCCCTGTGTCTATAGAGATGGTGTGGTGCAGTATGTAGGTACAGGCTGGCTGGCTGCCTTGAGTGAGGCGCTGTGAAAAGGTCCTTTACAGGCCATGAAGTTCAAAGCTTACTGCGTTATATGGCCCCGTAAATCAACATAAAGGCCATGCAGATGGCAGTTTGCTCCTGCTGAATTGGAGGAATGCTGCTGCTCTACATCAGGCCCTGTAGCAGAATATGTTGCTGGGAGATTTTAAATATTGCAGCAACAGGGAATGTAATCATTTCAAATATTTATTTGATCAGTAACTAAAATAGGGAGTGATAACAAAATAAAGTAATTACGACCTATTGGTATTTAATGTCCTTGATTATTTTGTTCTCTTTGCAGCCAGCTGAAAAAGCCTTGTTTATCAGTGAAATAATCAACTCTTTACCCAACGTGTCCATTACTGTGAGGAGACAGTCTTATACATCCACACAGCACACATGCTATCCTCAGTTCCACCTCATGGAGAGATGATCCGGTGTCCAACAGAACCAGTGACCATGTAGAGAAGAGGCTGGAGTGGTGGACTCTGTCTGTTCTGCTGGACGGGGCCTGGTACTGCCATGTGGGTTGGGCTGGCACTGCGCTCATTGTTCCTCCATCACAGCCAGGGATTTCTCTTCCCAGCACTATAAGGACAGAGCCGGGGGAGACTGGGAAGACAAGGGGGGAGGTGGTGATAGTGATTTGCCCAGGCATTGAAAGGAGCCTTCAGTTCCCCTGAGAAGAACACCATACATTTTTGGAATTCTGTTTTTTTCCTTCCTTGGCCTCTTGTAATGGAAACCAGAAAGGAGCATAAACCCGAACTCTGGTTGTCAGGGATTCTAGCTCTCATCCGGGATTCTATGAACTGAACGCTCACCACAACGCTGCTCTGTTTCAGTTGTGGAGAGGTAACATAAAGGATATTGTGTTTCGGATTGTACATTGCAACAGCTTTTATTTTAGAACAACTAGGGTACATTTTTATCAGGTTTGTGTATGGAGAGGTCATGTTAAATGTAGACTAGGTGTGAGCTTCCATTTAACAGTCAAAATAAACTGTGTACACATGTTGACATTATGCCTTTTAAGAATCCAACCACTAGTCTGTGAGTATTTTCAGTGAGGTACATCAGGCTGGTTGCGGAATGGGGGATTTTTGGTAGGTCCATTAGGCTTGATGGACCTGCAGGTGTGTCAAACAATGCTTAACATCCAGAGAACAGATGGACGTTCCAGTGGAAAGGTTGCTGTGTATATTGCATCTTACTTAATGGAACAATAAATTAAGAATAGGTCTAAGCGCAACATTTTATTTTGAAATGGCACAGAACATTGTTTAGACTTTTTTGTGATATTTTATGCTTTTTCTGTGCTTGGAAGTGAAAGCCATTCTATGTCAATAGCAAATTATCTTCTAGTAATATCAGTACATATACATACATATCTAAGTATTCTTTGGCTGGTTATGAGAAATAAAAGATCTAGGCTCATTAATCTGCCATTGTTTCCAGATTCCTAGTTATGGATTTTTTTTCTGGTGGCTTTAATTCTTTATAGGTCCTTCAGTTGTGTCAGATCTTGTGATCTTCCTTTCTGGCTCTTTTTCCCTGTGCGCTTGCCCTGGTTTGTGGTTTATTTTTATTTTTGATGCTGCTGTCATTCCTTGTTGCCTGCGCAGGACCTCAGTCTGTTTGGGTTGGTCTTATAAACTCTCAATACTAATTTGCCAGGCCTGATGTCCCCAAGGCAAGCTGGGGGTTATACTGGGTAACAGTATGTGCCCATTGTTGTAGTCTGTGCATTGCACAGAGAGTCATGACATCTGTGGCAGCAGCCTGGCCAGTCTCTGCTCCCTCTGGGATGGATGGGTGTAGGCCAGTCTCTGCTCCCTCTGGG
>JACXGJ010002066.1:0-71624 GCA_016801105.1 Esox niger | reverse complement strand
TCAAGGGAGAGAGTATTCAATGTTTATTGTAGCATATTGATAGTCTATTAGCACATGATGTTACAGGCTCAAACTCTTCCCTACTCCGTTTGTCTCTCTCTACTCTCTCAACTGTAATGTGGGGTACAAGCTGTTAAATACCTTGAGGGGTGTGTTTACCTAGCAAAGCCAAGACACTAACCCCCACACCAAATGGTCACTGTAAACATTCCTGTGGTTACCAGAGTGCAACCAACAAATCTTAACTTTGTGTTATTCTCAACATCTAGGCACATTCACTTCTAATGAACCATACATTCATATTGTAGTTGTTAATGCTCAGATCCTACAATGACGACAACCAGGAAATGTGCCACACAAACAAAAAGTGCACGTGCATTTTCAGCGAAATCTCAGGAAAACAGTTTAGAAGCAATAGTGGGGAGAGTTAGTACACTGAAAAAAGAACTTTCAGTTGGCTGTTCAGAAGTATAGCAAAAGGCATTAAACCCCTTGAATTGATAATCCATTAGCTGAGGATCAGTCGTCAAACCCACGGGGGTTCAAATTTGGGGTTGAGAATCTGATGGGTCGAAGATGACTGGCGGAGTTGGTGGGCAGGTCATTTAGTTGCCTGGTCCCCATACGCATAGGGAGTATATCGTGTTAACTCGATCGAATCTAGATCCGCGTTTCCGCGGAAAAGTCGCATAGTGTATATTTCTATTAATATATTCTGAATGGATAAAGCTATGAACTTAATTTTTTTTTTACCTTTTGTCGGAGATTCCAATGAAGCGATAGACGTAAGTTTTGTGTTTCTGCGTGCATCACAGCCTTCGTACGACGACCGCAAAGTTGCTCCAAAAATGGCAGCCATTACGCACGTCATGTAATGGAGCCAAGCTGTATCTGTTGTTTAGAAGCCTAATCTTTGTTGACCAATCGCAAACGGTGTGTGTACCATGTCATCTGACTTCTGGCATTCATTAGCAGTACAAATTTGCATACCCCGCGAATCTGAGGCATAAGAAGCGAGCGTGGATCCAAGTGGCCATTGCTTACCCAACGCGTCAGACAAGAGATTATCCTACAGATAAACTGCTTCTCTTTCGATCAAACCGAGCTAATTTTCTTTTCTACAACGGAGAAAACTTTACTTTCTGAATAATGGCGAATAGATTTACAGCCCAGCAAGTCCTGGATCAGATTTTTGAAGGTGCGGGAGAAGATTCTGGCCGCGATGACTTTCTCTCAGATGAAGAAGAAGATTTCTTCGAGGGAATTGATCCAATGGAGGATGAAATGTAAGTAGATTTCTTTCATTTTGTGATCAACAATATTATACTGTAATGCGTAAATTGGTGTCCATGGACTTTTGTTACCTAGCTCTATGCGTGTGGAGAACTGTAATAGTAAATAGAACGCGTAATGGAACATGCGGTGTCCATGGACTTTAGTTACGTAGCTCTATGCGTGTGGAGAACTGTAATAGTAAATAGAACGCGTAATGGAACATGCGGTGTCCATGGACTTTAGTTACGTAGCTCTATGCGTGTGGAGAACTGTAATAGTAAATAGAACGCGTAATGGAACATGCGGTGTCCATGGACTGTTGTTTTACAGTTGGTATGCTACCAATCTGGTAACTATGAAAAAATATATATATCCAGGGGTGATTTTTGTTGTTACATAGTCAGGTACTTTTCTGATATATAGAATGTAGCATAGAACAAAATAAGTAATGGAATCCAGTACAGTAAAACATTGGATTCGCTGTAGTTTTTATTGAGGTATGTACTCATTCAGACTTAGTCATAGTTTCACAGGATATTTTGGTAGGCTATGTTTTTGCAAGCCATACTTGAAACACCTCTTGAAAACAGACAAAGGGTTAGACTACCACCATGTTCTGTGTCTATGGGGGTTGTGTTATTTACCACAAGGCTTTTGTTATTTCAATGAGTGTGACTTAGCCAGCTGGCCATTCTTTTCACATAGTAATACACCCATCATATCCTGTGTCTGGGGGGATGTGTTATTTACCACAAGGCTTTTGTTATTTCAATGAGTGTGACTTAGCCAGCTGGCCATTCTTTTCACATAGTAATACACCCATCATATCCTGTGTCTGGGGGGATGTGTTATTTACCACAAGGCTTTTGTTATTTCAATGAGTGTGACTGGCCATTCTTTTCACATAGTAATATACCCATCACTAATTTCCTGAACTTATCCTTTTTCTAGTCAAGACGATGTGCCTGATGAAGAACAGCCAGGTCCATCTACTGGATTGCTGCCACCCACTGCACCCCTGCCACAACCAGCCCCGGTATCTGCCCCAGCTCAACCTGGCACCTCCACTAGGTCATCTCGTAAACGACAAGCCACCTCTGCAACCAAACCAGCGACGAGGAGGTCCCGTGTACGTACACCTTGTTCTACCCAAGCCAGGTCACGGTCACCACATGGACCTACACCCGCTGTCCCAGCTGGCCAAGCGTGGAAGTCGGAGATGGAGCAGGATGTGCCACTCCGTATTCCACGTTTCTTCCCAGCCAGGACCCCTGGGGTTCAGCCAGGGCCATCTGTGCAGGACAGTCCACTGAGCTTATTCAAGCTGTTCTTCAGTGACTCTGTGGTCAAAACATTGTGTGAAAACACAAACAAATTGGCTGCAAGGAACATTGAAGGTGGCAGAAAATACAAGTGGACACCCCTCACCCCACTGTATTTCTTCAAATACCTTGGACTGGTTGTGTACATGGGCATCCTAAAGTTGCCTGCGGTAGTGGACTACTGGAGACAAAGCCACATGTTCACTGTCAACTTTCCTGCCTCCCTGATGACACGGGACAGCTTCCGGGTCATCTCATGGAATCTTCACATGAGTGACCCTGCTGAGGATGTCGTCAATGACCGGAAGAAGGGGACACCTGAATATGACACGCTCTTCCGTGTGAGGCCACTGATGGATGACATAAAAGTGGCATGCAAGTCATTCTACCAACCCCGGCAGAACATCTCCATTGACGAGCGGATGGTGGCCACAAAGGCTAAAACAGGGATGACCCAATATATGAAGGCAAAGCCTACAAAGTGGGGATTCAAGCTTTTTGTGTTGGCCGACTCCAGCAATGGTTACACTTGTGACTTCACAGTCTACACAGGGAAGAGCAAGTTTGTCTCTGGCTGTGGGCTCTCATTTGACTCGGTGATGGCACTGATGAAGCCATCATTCCTGGGTTCAGGGTACCACCTGTATTGTGACAATTTTTACACCAGCCCCCATCTCTTCAGACACCTCAGGTCCTTGAACTTTGGAGCCTGTGGGACCATCCGTGAAGGAAGGAAGGAGGCTCCAAAAACAAAGGTCAATGCCCTGACCAGGAACTCCCCGAGAGGATCACTGAGGTGGATCCGAGACGGTGACCTCCTCTTCACCAAATGGATGGACACTAGGGAAGTTTCCATGTGCTCAACAATCCACACGGCCTATTCAGGTGAAACGGTCCAGAGAAGGAGGAAGAACAGGGATGGACATTGGGAGACAGTTCAGATTCCAGTCCCAAACCCCGTCAAGGAATACAATAAGTATATGGGAGGAGTTGACTTGTCGGATCAACTCATCCAATATTACACAGTGCACCAGACAACCCATAGGTGGTACAGGACCCTCTTCTTCCATTTCCTGGACATTGCTATTACAAACAGCTATATCCTCCACCAGGAGCTGTGCCGGAGTGCCCAGAGTCAGCCCCTGACACACAAGGGTTTTGTGGAGCAGCTGGCTGCTGGGTTGTGTGGCGTGACACTGCACATTGCTGCCGCACCTAAGACTTCTGGACACACCCCTGTGCCTACAAGAGAGCCAACAGACCAAAGCTCGCGGGCCACTGCTGGACGTCTCAGGTGCGAGCTATGCAAGAGAAAGGGAGTGAAAAAAGACACTCCCTGGAAGTGCAATGAATGCAATGTGCCACTCTGTCTGATTGCAGACAGGAACTGCTTCCACCTGTGGCACAACTAAATAGAATTGGGCTCAAAATTCACAGGAAAGCACTGGGAAAGGTCAAGAGTGTAAATAGTTTTTTTTCTTCTATATTCTATAGCAGATGGCACAACTACCAAAGACACTGAACATTTTGTGTTTAGATTTTTATTTTTGGGTACTTTTTTATGTGTCTAGATTTCTATTTTTGGGTACTTTTTTATGTGTATGCCTATAAATGTGCACAGTTATTTTAGTTTGAAAAAAAAATTCTATGGTGGTTTTCACTTTTTGTATTTTGTCCTAATAAAAAACAGAAAAGATGCACGTGTGTTTTGCAAGTCTTTACAGTATAATGAGTTTCTCAGAAGGCTGTTATGATGTATAGTTTTGATAATTATATCAAGACATTTTCGTTTACGTTCCGTTTGTCTTCTTATGATAATCGGCCATTGAGAGGCGCACCAAAACTGACTGAGTGCATAGCGCATCTATGTGATTAGAACATAGATTGTGATAAAACAACGTGCGTGAGAGAAATAGAGTTACCAACGGGTCACATCTGACTGATCACATAGTTGTGAATGTCTAAAAATATCCCAAACTGGGCTGTAATCACTTGAAACGTAATTACCTAATTTCTAGTCTACTCCAACCAAGCGACCCGTACGTAGTTTGTATGGGGATAAACAGTCAAACAGACTTCCTAGAACCTCGTTTGTATCATAGGAATGATGTACCACGGATATCAAGCATTTCTTCGTCGCGGAAAAACTGCGCACGCACTGATCACTAATCAATAATGGCGATTGAAATGTTGCTTCCATTTATGAAAGATAACTCCCTGCTTTCATTCAAAACGCTTTAGACTATATTTGAACGTAGGCAAGAGTATTTAGAATATGATAATTTGTACGTAAATAGTATATCATGCCCTGCGCACGCACTGATCACTAATCAATAATGGCGATTGAAATGTTGCTTCCATTTATGAAAGATAACTCCCTGCTTTCATTCAAAACGCTTTAGACTATATTTGAACGTAGGAAAGAGTATTTAGAATAGGATAATTTGTATGGAAACAGTATATCATGCCATGCGCAATTGCGCAATGACTCAGACAGCTCAGAGCTGTGAACCATGCAGATATGAAGTAAGTACTTCGCTATTTATAAATAATGGTATCCTACAACATCATTTGTATCCAAATAATGATATAAAATATTCTTCCGTCGATATAGTATGAGAATGATATTGGATTTTTGGGGAAAACATTATTATATTACAATTTGAATGAGAGAAACAAGGTCCCAACTGCAATGCCAATCTCGTGCTTCCACCTAGTGGCCGTTAGCTGTATTGCCGGTATAACCGGAGGAATGTAATTTCTTTCAAAATTATTTTATAAGGGTTTATTTCTAGGTACAGGAAGTGACTTTTATTGGGGGGTCTATATTTTTGAGCTTCTATTATTTATTTTATTCATTTATTTCAACCTAAAACACTGTAATATCACTATAAAGGCATTGAAATATCAGAAAATAACTATCCCACAAAACTCCATACATATTTGAAAAATAAATTAGCATAATATCTTGAAGAAATTGGTATCGTAAAAATTGTTTTTGCCATTCTAAGAGATGAGGAGTCAAAATATTTTCCAATAAGTCAGTTTTTATGTGTTCCTTTTGTAGCCCAAGGGGTTGTGAGCACCTCAATGCATCATAATAGATTATATCTGTTACAGAAATGATTCTAGGACCCCAAATGTGCATGTAGTGAAATCCGGCCTAAAATAGCCTGGATCCATGAGGGTTAAAAGCAACATGTCTATCAAACTGTGCATGTAAAGAGAGACGATCCTTGTACACGATTGGAGAAGCTGAAGTTGCATGCATATTGTAGTGTAATGGGAAATGTCTGTTGAGGAACAGTGGAAGTGTATTCGATGAAGAGGCACGTCTAGCCCCACCAAGTCTCCAAACACACACTTGGTTGATGTTAATCAGGGGTCCTGCGTAACATTTGTTTCTTTAACATGTACTGTTCGGGCGTCCCGTCGTAAAATACTTTTTTTTATATAGGCAGGTCTTATATTTTCAGAAAGCTTGGAATCTCATTAAACTAACTAGAATGACCAATCGAAAATAGCTATTACTACGACAAAACACTGTGCAATCATTTCACGATAGTCAACAACAACAAAACACTTTTCTGTAGGCACCGGGGTTCATACATTCATGTATCCCGGAAAATATTTTACTTACATTACTGAATCTCCACAGATTTCCAATTCCTCTTTTCCCAGAGAGGACGGGAAACTTCTTTTTGCTTGGTGAAATCAGTTTTATTTCTCAAAAAGGATCCATGCGTCGCAGAGTGAAATATGACTCGATCAACTTGCAACAAAACTATTCATGATATTTAAACCATAAAACAAGATTTTCCCCGTGACATTAAGTGTGTCTGTAATAATAAGACACTCAAGAAGCTAACTAGCCTCATGCCGAGATTCTACACAGCTAATTGGCTCCGCAATACCTCACGTAGTGCGCCTCACTTTACGCACCAATAAGATGGACCAACACAAATTTGAATGAAACTACCTTCCTCCAATGATGACCAATTAATTTGAAACCCGCTAGCTCGAAAGCCAATGAGCTGGCCTTTCTTGTGATGTGTGAATTTCCACGGTGGGATGAAAGGGCTGGAATCTAGAGCTCTGTGCAACCGCCCTCCCCTGGTTCATTTCGACGTGAGAGGGCGTCAGAGCGCATTAGCATTTTTACTACTTGTTGTTTTTCCGTTCATGTGAAACATTTCTAATTTGAATATGGCTCCTAAAAGTCTGAAAATGAAATCCAAGACCTAGTACACAAACTTGGAGGAGATTTTGGAGGAGATTCAGCGAGAGAGTGACCGAGAGCTAGACGAGGATTCTCTTAGTAAGCACAGTTTTGATTCTGGCGAGGGAGAATTGTTCTTCGAAAGAAAAGATCCCGTTTTAGATCCGTAAGTAAAATAAATTATTGTTGTTTATATGTATGTATGTGTGTGTATATATATATATGTATATTTTTAATATTTACATATTACAACACTTACTAGCCAAATATATATATTTTTTAGGTGTATCCACGCATACACGCATATATATATATGTGTGTGTGTGTGTGTGTACGTGTATGCGTGGATACACCTAAAAAAAAATATTTGGGTAGTAAGTGTTGTAATATGTAAATATAAAAAATATACACTTACAGTACAAATAAACACACAAATATATATTTCAGCAACACAGCCCATATAAAAAGTTAAATAAATAAACAAATAGATATCTATCTATCTATCTATCTATATATATATGTACATACACACAGGTTGAAAGAAATGTACTTTGTCTTGTGCTATTTTTTAGTTGTCTTGTTTGGTCTGTTTTTTTTCTCCTTTGTTTTGTCTGTTTTTTTCCATCATGTTTTGGGCCCAGCTGTAAAAGAGACCTTGGTCTGAAATATAAAAAGTCTACATACCCCTGGTAAAATGCCATGTTGTTGTATTCATTTTTCGAACCTGGAAGCCTTCAGTTAGTTTTTCAATTGAATTGTTCCCGTAATAGGTCACAAGTGGAAAAAGTTATGACATGATTTATCTTTGTTTCATTCTTTTACATCACATAAACAGGGTGTGTAGGCTTTTCATATCCACTGTATATGAAGGGAAACTACCTGTATGAAGGGTAACTAATGATTCACCATGTATGACATTTCTGGTAGTGTGTAAACCTTATTTGTTATCTCAGTTGTATGCTTGGGAATTAAAAAAAATATCAAATTTGTCCACTTGGGTAAATTTGGGGACAATCTAAACGGACACTTTGGATATTTTGCAGCTCTATGGTCATTTAATGTAGCTGCCCAAAACTTTACCTACAGTTTGCTGCCATTTATTGGAATATATGTGAAGTGTCTCCAGCCTACTATCTCAATGCATGGCCTTCCCACTGCATTTCAAACATGATGATACAAATAAAAAAGACACAAAAACTTATGTTTTATCTTCTGCTACATCTATGGTGTTTTGAAGCATTCATTTGTGATTCTTACAAACTACAGTGTCTCCTTTCAAATGGAACCAAAATATGTTTCTACTGTATTCAGGTAATGAGCTACAAGCATTTAAATTTGGGTACATCATTTTAGGTGGAAATTGACTGTTTTTGCACCTGAGACAACAGGCTAAATATCTGGAACACCATCCCTGCCTTCCTGAGCTCACCTGGAGAGGTGTGAAACTGAGCAAACTGGAATGTAACTAAATGCATTATATTGTGGACATTTATCTGAAGTGTTTCAATTTACCCTGTTCCCCATAAAGGGCACAATATGCTGATATGCTTTATTGTACTGTATGGTTTATGGATCAAACTTCACAAGAACATTGTAGAAATGACTGTCCTTGTTGTGTCTTAACCCACACCTGCGGAGTACCAGGCTTGACTCGTTGCAATCCCTGTCCAAAGTCCTCCTGGTTGTGTTGCAGTTTAGGACGACACCTGACGATTTCAGCTGCCACTCTGCTGACCCCCTCCCCCTGTTCTTGTCCATCTGGTTATGTCTTCAATCTGGACTAAGTTTAAATCGACTCTGGGCTTAGCCCACATGCATTGAACTATTACAGTTTGGACTCTTAATATGTTCACCCGGCACAGCCAGAAGAGCACTGGTCACCCCTTGGAACCTGGTTCCTCTCTAGGTTTCTCCCTAAATTTCAGCTCTTTTAGGGAGTTTTTCCTAACAATCACTATTGTTGTTTGCTCCTTGGGGTTTAAGGCCGGGTGTTTTGTGAAAGCACTTTGTGAGAACTGCTGATATCAAAAGGGCTTTATAAAATACATTTTATTGATTGATTGATTGATGTCTGACAACTGGCACCAACGCGCGCCCGTCCATTCAATAATTTTGCATTGATTAAGTGGGACAGTTTGTCCTTTGTGTTCATTGTGTTTGGCAAGTTTAAGTAATGCTAATGACTGTGTTTTATATATCTTGTTGCGGATAATTATTTTCCACTTCTCAGGTTCGATGGGTTGAGTCCACTTAATTCTAATTTCTTAATTATAAATACTCTAGGAAACCATCCTCTAGGGCCCTTTTAACATCTGGTTCTCATCTTTATGCTTCAAATCCTAAGACCATAGGACACCTAAGCTAAAGAATGCACATATTTGGGCCTGGGGCCAAAAGGAGAACAAGGATTTGCTGGCAAGAGTTCTGAAGGAGAGGAGACAAGCTATACCCATTTTTAACGACATGTTTCCCCAATTCCTTGACAGAGCAAAGTATCCAGCCTATCTATCATATACACAAACCCTACATATTTAACACATATTTGATCAACATAATTCATGCAAATATAATTCATTTATGCATCCTTCATATATAATATACATGCATAATAATTAATCTTCCACAATGTCTTATTTTAGGATTGATAGCAATGTCTCCAAAAAGTTTTTAATTGGTAAAGAACCCTCCAAGCACATTCTGTTGTAGTCATATTTAGGATTCTATCTTAAACAGAAGCACCTAGCATACCTTCATGCTATAGTGTCTTAAATTCATATGGTATTCTTAGTAGACTTAGACTAGTTAGGAGGACGTTGAATCGTGTCGGTATGTAAATATGTTTTGTATTATAACTTTTATTAAAATATTGGAATAAATTGTATTGCTTTGGTATATAGATTACTATGGCATTCCTTGTTTATCTTCATACTCAAGCTTGGTAATTACACACACATAAGTAAGGCTAAGCGACCAGACTTGGTATCCCTGAGTCCTGGATTCTCTAAGCAGTCGGGTTAGGCCCATGAACATATGACATTTATTGTCATCCCTGAGTTGTGGGCATCATAACATTCTGTGTGGCCCCAGGAACACATGCCATTTTACTGTATGGTTCATGTCAAGCAACCTACACTTTATGGGCAATTATGATAAATGATATAGACACGTACACATACGTAAATCGAAGTGACCAGACTGGTCATCCCTGAGTCCCGCGTGGCTACACGATTCCTTGTTTTCTGTATTTGACCGATGAGGAGCATTGAGGATAATGTCGGCTGTGCAACACATGATCTTTTAAATGTTTGGTTTGTGATTAAAGATTAGCCACTTTTTCTAAAAACATAGTTATTTATTATTGCATATGTTTACAAATAATATGGAGTCAGATTATATATTCATATTTTTTTTATCACTAAGGTAACGTTCCCTTGCACTAATTTCCCTAGCTGTCCCCCTGGTAAACCTTTCAAACCTATCTCTAATACCCTTCAATACAATATTGTCCAACTGTAATATACATGTCATCAGCTTGGACAATCTCGTTTTCCTCTGTTTCCTATCCTGAAAGTTCTTCAAAGAAGAGATGGTTAGACATCAGGTGTCTCTTTTGTGGTTCTAAAAAGATCAATCTGAGGAGTCAGGAATGAGAAAAACTTGTCATCAGACAAATTTGTGTATATTGAAACACCAAGGTGTGCAGGCTTTAGGTCCTCTTGAAACAGCTAAACTATTGAGTCGTTACCACCGGACAATCAAAGGCTTTGTTGCGAATAGTAAACTGGGGTGCACAAAACGCATGTAGAAGAAAATATGCAAACGAACTGCAAAAATTTTGAGAATAATTCAATGTGAAGCTACCAAGAATTAATTATCCTCCAGTGCCATCATATTCCAGAACTGCAACGTACCTGGACTGTCCAGAAGTACAAGTTGTCAAGTGTTCAGAGACATGGCCATGGTCAAGAAGGCTGAAAAACGACCAACACTGAATAAAACTTGATATGTATGGCATAGATTGGGTAACATTTTTTATTTATCAAAGGTTTTATGGACAGATGAGATGAGAGTGACCCTTGATGGACCAGATAAATGGGCAAGATTCTTTTTTGGATATAATAATGTGAAAACCCAATACAGATCCTCTCCATCTTCCTTTGAGATCACAAACAGCTTTTAGGGGGAAGGCAAATAATATCAGAAGTTATTAAAAATGAAACACTGGTCAGATATTCTCACTCTTAAATAGCTCAGAGAATCTGGCCCCAGTTTCAGTCTATTGATATCTTCTTTGCTTTTGTCTTAGCTGGGTCATTCCAAAACGTTAATCTTCTTTGGTGAAGCCATGCTTTTGTGGATTTGGATGTGTGCTTTGGGTCGTTGTCATGCTGAACGGTGAACTTCATCTTTCTAACGGATGCCAACATTTCTTGGTATTTGGCACTGTTCTTAATTCTCTCTACCCTGTTTAAGGCCCCGGTTCCAGCTGAAGAAAAACAGCCCCAACGCGTGATGCTACCACCACCTTGCTTCATTGTGGGTATGGTGTTCTTTGGGTGATGTGCAGTGTTGCTTTTGCACCAAACATACCTCTTGGAATTATGGCCAAATTGTTAAACCTTGGTTTCATCAGACCATTACAAATCTTCCCACATGCTTTTGGGAGATTCTTTTTTTTTACTTCAGCCGGGTTTGGATGTATTTCTTTTTAGGAAAAGGCTTCCATTTTGCCACCCTACCCCATAGCCTGTTCATATGAAGAATACAGGAGATTGTTGCCCAGAGCCAGTACCTGCCAGAAATCTCTGCAGCTCCTTTAATGTACCTGTAGGCCTCTTGGAAGCCTCCCTGACCATTTTGTCTTCACTGTGTTCCACGGTATATGTAATGCTTTGGAAATTATTTTGTACCCTTCTCCTGACTGATATATTTAAACAATGAGATCCCTCTGATGCTTTGTTAGCTCTCTGCGGACCATGGCTTTTTCTCTGAGATGCAACTAAGAAAATGTCAGGAAAATCCTAGAACAGATCAGTGGCATAGGCAGAAATTGTTGTTTGGCTGGGCATGAGTAAAAGTGGCTGTGCCCAAAAAACTAAATACAGCAAAATTCCCAGACCTATTTAGTTTAAATGTGTCCAAAAACTAAAAAATCCCTTAACAAAAGACAGTTTTATTATCAACCCCATAGGGAGGGGAGCCCAGCAATAGCTTACACTACGAAAGCTGACAACACACAGCCTTTCCGAGTATGACCATGATCAGAGACATATGAAACAAATAATCAACATGTACATATTACTAACAGGCCACATTCTGAGAGGAAAGTAGGAATTGAGAGAGAACGTGATTACAGAAACCAATAACAGTGCATTATAAAGGGCAGAAATTATACTGTAGTGATAATTGGCATATCCGTCCGACAGCCTAACCACATTGAATCTAAATATCGGATCTGATGTAACCAATTAGATTAGATTTACCTCCTGCCATTTTCACAATTTCTGATTTGTTAGAAAACAATACAAACAACAAATCACTATATTTTTTTTAAGCCAACCTGATTGGGTGGGCCAGTACTGTCTCTGGCAGGGCACAGGCCCAGCCATGGATTTGCCTCTGGAACAGATTAATTTTATTTGTGATTAATCAGAGTCAATTTAAATAATAGCAGGTGTTTAATGACTTCTATTTAACATGAGTTTGAATGTGATTGTTTAATTCTGAACACAGTCACATCCCCAGTCATAAGAGGGTGTGCACACTTATGCAACCAGGTTACCGTAAGCTTTTATTTTTCATTTCCCCCCCTGAAGATTTCAGTTGGTATCAATTGAATTGTTCACATTAAAGTTCACATTAAAAGTGGAAAATGTTCTTTGTCTCGTTCTTTTACATCAAAAAAACCTGGCATCCTAAAAGGAGTGTGTAGACTTTTTATATCCAATCAATCAATCAATCAAATTTATTTTATAAAGCCCTTTTTACATCAGCAGTTGTCACAAAGTACTTTTATAAAACACCCGGGAGCAAACAACAGTATTGTTAAATTTAAGTGGCTAGGAAAAACTAGAAACTTAGAGAGGAACCAGGCTCCAAGGGGTGACCAGTCCTCTTCTGGCTGTGCTGGGTGAACATATGACCAGATGAACAAGGACAGGGACAGATGGGAGGGTCAGCAGAGTGGCAGCTGAAATCATCAGGTAGCGTCTTGATCTGCAACACAACCAGGAGGACTTTGGACAGGGACCGCAATGACTCAAGCCTGGTACTCCGTAGGTGTGTGTCATGACCTCATGTCCTCCTAAGTTTAAAACGACAGAAGACAGGGAAAATTTAGACCCTACTCCCACAGCACAATAATATAGCAGCGTAAGACCTTGGGGCTGAGACAGGGGGGGTCCAGTGACACTGTGGCCTTATCTGGGGGAGGCTTACCAACCGCAAAAGAGCATTGCAGTCATCTAATCTTGATGTAACAAAAGCATGGATGAGTTTTTCTGCATCAGTTTTTGATAGAAAGTTTCTGCATTTTTGCAATGTTTCGAAGATGAAAATAAGCAACTCTTGAGATATATTTTATATGTTCTTCAAAGTAGAGGTCAGGGTCAAGGGTTATGCCGAGATTTCTTACAGTTTTTTTGGGCTGTTGCCCAATCATGCAATTCTGCGGTCCTCCTGTAACAGTTGGGGTTAGAGTCTGCATTTCTGTGTAGACATTTTAGGTATATCCACTGTATATGTTTAACAAGAGAGGTTTAGCTAGCCTCGCTAACTTTAGGTAGACCATTGAAGTTGGTTACATTGTTGCAGATGAAAACAGACCATGTCATTCATTAGACTGATTACATGTAGATATGATTGCAAATACAATATATATGCTGTTAGCGCAGCCAGTAGAACTGCAACTATGTGGCATTTATTATGAAGTATAACTTGTAAAACTATTAGTACTGAAAGTTGTCGATAGAGGGCAATGGAAGGAAGCGGTTTTGCCTGCCAAGTGGGCGTTCCCATGTGCCATGACGACGTGTGAAAACTATCAATAGACAACACAAATCTACCAAATTCGTCAGCCGTTTTCATACCTTAAAAATAGTCTAATTGTCTAAGGAAATATCTGACAAATTGGGTGATCTATGCCTAGTTGCTGTATGGTAGTAACACATCAGCCTAACTCGTTGGCATGTTGATAGTGTCTTTAGTTCTAGTACAGCATTGTGTGGGTCTGTGTACAAGCAGACATGATGGTCTGCTGTTGTTTTGTGTGTGGGTCTGACTTGCTGCTAGTTTTGCTCTAGACTACTTTGTAGGTGACTCCTGACTACAGAAGTTGTGTGGTATGTGCCCCATGATCCGGTGTAATGTATTAAATTCATCATCATCTACAGACTGCAGATATTATGTGGAACAAGCAAGATAATGTAAGCAGTACCATGCACAGACATTCTGAGGGGCATGTGCTGAATCAGAAAATTTGAGTTGTTGGCTCACATGGATGGATTATGTGTTGGAGTGAATGGCACACATAAAAAATGGCTGGCGCATGCCTATCGTAGTGAGTGTCACGTGTAAAAAAGACAGACAATGCATGCCCATCGGTGGGTGCGATGCCCGTCACCAAGGTGGATGAGAAAAGTCAAAACGTTAATTTTCTTCTTCAAGGTATGGCTTCAGTGTAAACGTGTATTAGTGGAAATACATTGAATTAAACCTCTCAGAGACTGAGTCAGCAAGATCACTGAGAGTGAGATGAAAGGAGGAGAAAGAGGGAGAGCAGCGCTGCAGGCTTCATCATGGGCCTGTAAAGATGAATTTGTCATTAAAGGAATCTACAAAGCAGAATGCAGATTATAGAGCAAAACTGCAATTTAAAGCAATTATACACCAATTCTTCTGCATGCAGTTAAGTATCTGGACAAGAAGACATTGATGAAACTGCATTGGATTGTATAGACTCTAGGCTGGGACGTAGTTTAAGATTCTTCTCTGTATCTGGGACATACAGTTATCCTAGGCCAACTGAAAACCAAGACAAAACTAAGTCTGTACAACTTGCAGATGATGTTAGATATACAGTGAGTTAAATTTTAGTTAAATTGTTATCTTTTCATTTAGTGATGTACAGTAATTGCAATTAAATGTGCGTTCATGTGTGTGTAATGTGTGTGCATGCATGTTGATTTAGTTGGAAAGGCACCTTTCCACCTTTTGACCTCTATAAGAAATATCTGTTCATTATAAGAAATGATCATGCCATCCATGTGAGACCAGATAAAGCCGACTGTTACCACACCCCTGTCACGCCCACACAAACCATGATTATCCTAGAAACTAGGTCATACAGTATGTCAACCCTTTAGAGAGTGCTAGGAGGACATGGGTGGTAGTGAGAGAATGAGGAGGCAGAGTAAAAGGCAAGGGTTGAGAAGAGAGAGAAAATAGAGGGAGATGGGTTAAGGACAGAGCTGTAAGGAGATACAGGGAAAGGGAGACAAATTAAGGAGACTATCAGAATGATAAAACATGGGAGACAAAGAAAAACACCAAATTAACAGGGTAGAAGAGTGTAAATGAGAGTCAGAAGGAAGGCGGTGGAAATAGACAGCAAGTTAAATGGGAAACGACAATCAGCGTAAATAGGAAACGACAAGAAGGTGGGATGAAAGGGATAGGGTAATAGAGAATATTTGGGGCATTTAATGTGATGATTAGGATCCTGATGGAAATCACTCGACTACTACCAAAGCTTTGCAGGAAACGCTTGCTATGCAAATGTCTACTTTGTGTAGCAATACAATAGACTGTCTTGGACACATCATGAATGAAGCATGTTGTTCAGGTTTACGTGAATTTCATCAATGGCAATTAAACAGATCCAATCAAAAATGTTTGCCTAATAGCACTAGACAGAGAAAGCAAGCTAAATCAATAGACTGAAATGGACATTTAACAGTTCTTCAGTCAAAACTAAACAAACAAACAAAAATGATGGCACAGCCCAATGTGTGGGCTAGCACCACGTTGAGTGACGCTTCACATTGTATAAAAAAACAGGAGGCATTGAATTGTTTAGCAGATGCTTTCTTGTTCCTGTGTTTGCTGTGCTATTTTGGCTGTTCCCAGATTGGCCTTAATGAGCAGGGCACATCAGACACACCCTGCCAGCCTTCTCCATTTTCACATTATCGTGATGGCATTGTGCCCTGACACAGAGCAATTTCATTCAGACAAACAGACAGAAGCAAACAGCACAATCACACACTGCATACACAGGAATTCACCAAAGCAGGTGAACACGGACTGATGCAGACACACCAAACCCAGTGCCCTGCCAAACGCATGGTAATTCAAAAAGCACTATGACAACATGCATAATTGAAGTGTCCCTATCCCAAAATAGCTGGATGGGAGGAGTCTACAAAGGACATTTGGGTGGAAGAAAGATAAGAGAAAGCAATTAGATCAAGAGATGAAGACGATAAGTTAATGTTTAAGGTAGGGATGGTATGGAAGCATAGAAATGGGGGGGTTGGGGTAAAGAAAGTAGGAAGGTAGGGTTGGCAATTTGTTGCATTTTAGATAAGTATTTTGTCAAATGCTGATATTTACAACCTATTCACCAAAATCAACATACTTTAACCCCCCTCCAATCGTGCGTCTGCTAGCTGCACAAACACTCAGAAAGGGGGGCCCTCGAAAGGTTCTTTAATGGGAAAGATTTGTGCATTTGTGCAAGTAAGTTGCTTCACATATTTGGCAAGTCTTATTATTATAGCACAATTGAATTTTATGGGAAGTATGGCAATGCAGCAACACCAAGGAACAGAACCAATATAGACTCCACAAGCAGAACACCCATGAAAGGTGGATCACTCCTATAATATGGGATCTTTCCCCAGGCACGGGTGGAAAGGGCAATCTACAATCACAGTTGTGGTGGTAAGGCACAAGTGCCAAGACAAAAGGACGGTGATAATCCATGGTGTAATTAAAAAGGAAACAAAAACAATTGCAGCAACCGATGACTTGCGCAAAGCATTAACATACACCAAATAATCCACACCAGGTTTGGCCAAACATTTAACATAAATAGGTTCCCCAATTGGAGGCAACGATCTACACCTGCCTTCAATTGGGGAGACAAAAATGGAATGGAGGTGCCTAGAGGCACCACATTCTGTCTAGTCCAGACTATGGCCCCAGCCTAGGGCAGAGATGGCTAGGGGCATAGCCAGGACATGACGGGACTCTGCACAAAATGTAAAGAAAAACAGAATGCAATGATGTGAAAATCATTTAACCCATTAAATTCTATAGAAAATAGTACAAAGACAACATATACATGTTGAAACTGAAACATTTGATTGTTTCTTGAAAAATATATGCTCACTTTGGATTTGATGCAAGTAACAAGTTTTAAAAAAGTTAATAGAAGCAACAAAAGACTGGAAAAGTTGTGTAATAATAAAAAACTTAACCTGGTGGAATATCACTACTATTGAGGTCAATTGGCAACAGGTCAGTATCATGATTGGGTATTAAAGATCATTCCAGAAAGGATGGGTCTGTCAGAAGTGCGGAGGGGTTCCACTCTGTTTCCACTCTGTGAAAGACTGCATGGGCAAATAGTGCAAAAATGTAAGAATACAATTTCTCAGTGTAAAAATGCAGAGTTTGAGGAATCTCATTATTTACAGAACATAATATCATTGAAAGATTCAGAGAATCTGCAGAAATCACTATGCAATGGATAAGGGGTATCCAATACTGGTTTTCAGCCATATAGCATATGATTCTTTACATCTGAGACACACCGAAAACATTTAGCCTTTCAGATCTATGAATCACATTAAATATTGTTAGCTTTGACTGATGCCAGTCAATATTATTGTTGTCTGTTTTCATTGTTATACTATGTTCTTGTTAATTTCGCTTGCATTGAATACGCATCAGGGGCCTTATTCACAAAACACTTTGGGCCGGTTTCGCAGACACAGATTAAACCTAAAAAATAAGCTCAATTGAGTTTTCTATTGAACTAGATTTTTTTGTCCAAGACTAGGCTTAATCTGTGTCTGCAAAAGTGGCCCATAATCTTACCACTAGGACTCCTTAACAGCACAAAGAGTTTTTAAGAGTTTCCTCTCAAAACCTATTCACAAAGCTGCTAAAACTAGATTTTAAAGCCGCTAAGACCAAAGGAATGTGAAGTCTTAAGTTAAGAGAAAGGGCAGGAATAACCCGCTATGGTTGATGTTGTATTCCATGAACAAGCTTACTTACGCACAGTGATTGGCTGAAAGGGGAGGGGTCTCTGTCAGTGACTTTATCATAGCAATACTGTAAAAGGATATGTCTTGGATGTGTCAAGATATTCAATTAAATATGTAGGCTGTGTCACTGATTAAACATGAAACCAAGAATGGTATACTGACTAGTCAAGATATGTTCAGCTAATTATCAGATGCTTTCATGTCTGGCAGTTCATACAGGAATACACTTTGGGCAATTACGTGTCCCGTCAAACACCAACTACACTGAGTGATCAAGCTATCGCCATGAAGTCAGCTTTGTTTCCTTCTAGTCTGTGAACATCATGAAGAAACCGAATGATTTGATGCTTGTTATTGACATTTTTTAACTGATGTATACTTAATGCTATGAGTTACTAAGTTAATGTACTCAGTCCCCATGAAAGGAATGTAGGAGAGGTGGTCTGGTATTTGTTTATGGCCATAATTGAATGGTGTCAGTAGATCACTGGGACATCCATTAATCTGTCTATCTGCTTAAACCACCTGTGTCTGTCAAGATGCTGTGTGTCCCTTCAGAGTTGAAAAGGTTACCTACAGGTCATTGGTTTAATGTAGGGCAGGACAGTCTGCCCCTTGGTTAAAACCTAGGTATTGACAGAACATAGGGAATGTGCATTATTGACATACGACAGCTGGGCAGTATCTTACCACACCTCTTGTGACTACTAAATACTGACTGTTCATGTCTTTTCCTCAGAGGTTTATTCTGTAATCTTTGGCCTGGTCTCTCCTTGCAATCAAATTAATCCACTAATTGTGCCAATATTATTTTGTCTTTGTATTTACTTCCATTAAGTGTTCTTATCAATGGAATTACCATCACATTTCGGGGGATTGTGCGGTCGATACTAAACCTGATATCTCAAACTCATAAACTAGCAGGTCAACTGTGCACTGCCAGAGACTTGGTCTCTGGAGCATGAATACACTGCCGATTGTAGGCTAGCTACGAAAGGGGTGAGTGACAAGTCGCCTGGCTGAACTGAGTTTTGGGATTGATCAGTACAGGTACCTGGAGACAAAATGTAAGTAGCGAAAAGTACAGGAGTTGCAGAAGGTATAATAGAACGTTGTTGGGAAGGCGTTGGCTACGGTACGGTATGTGAAATATAATCTTTCCACCTAGTCCTGGGATCATACTTACCAGATGCCCGAACCACTTCAACTGGCTCCTTTCGATGCAAAGGAGCAACGGCTCTACTCTACATCCTCACGGATGACTGAAGTTCTCACCATCTCTAAGGGAGACGCCAGTTTTGGGATAATCAAACATTAAGTGAGAGCTACCCAGATAGCAACATGTATAGACTAACATGGAAAACTCCTTTCAGGAGGTATGGACAGGGTGTGTGAGACCCATAAGCAATGTAGCATCACATTTCCCATTGTACAGTCGAATACGGCCACAAGACACTGATTTGGGGGTTTTCATTAGTTGTCAGTTATAATCATCAAAATTAAAAGGAATGAACACTTGAAATATATCAGTCTGTGTGGAATGACTGTATACATTATGCAAGTTTCACTTTTTGAATGGAATTACTGAAATAAATCAACTTTTTGATTATATTCTAATTATATGACCAGCACCTGTATACAGTAATTTAACATTCTTGTGGACATTCCAAAGTATTGATAAAAACTATGACCTGACCAAAAACAGACATGACCACCAAAGTAAGCCTGTAACACTTGCTCATCTAGGGCAGTGTATGTGGGGTTGCTCGAGCACTCCTCTCCCCCCTGTGCTGCTCTCTGAACCAAAGGGGTGAGGCAGTCTAGTCAGACAACTTTTTTGTAAGAGAAACACAAAGCAATAATAAAAAAAACATAATTAACCAAAGACAATTTAGCATTTAAAATAAAATGTAAAATGGTATATGGGGATAAATTCACTTTGGCTGTTCTCACCCTTTTTGTCATATTTCACATGAGACTGTAATCTCAATCTTTTGTCTAAAACCAAATTAGAACATATATTAAAACCAAATTCAGTGTGCATGGAAAGCCATGTGTTTTACTTAAAAATAATTATTACCCTCTTTGTATTTGTGTATTGTTTCCCTCTCAGCAGTTGTCCTGTGATGATGCAGAGAGAGAGAACGAGATCGAGAGAACACACATTCCAACTTTATGAAGGCCTTTTATAAGAAAGTCATGAGACTATTTCACCAGATTAGAAAATCATAATTGTACTAATTTCTTATTTATCACTAGGGTTAGATGTACCCACGGAATTAAGAATTATCATTAACTCAATAAATACGTTTGATTTAAAAATACATAGTGAACCTGACAAAGTACAACAAAACAGGCTATTCCTTGAATACCTATTAAAACATGCTATATACCATCAAAGTGCTTTCAAATTAATATTCACTTGAATAAGCCAGGTCATTATCAAGGGAAGTGATCAGATTTTCTTGATAGGTTCCAGCTCTACTTAATATTTAGGTACGATACATTTTTGGGAACACATTAAAAACTCTTAATCAATGATTATATAAGCTCACGTCTGTTCCAGGTATCTCCAGGAAATTCTCCGCCTTTGATTCCTGAATTCCATACATGGGAGATATTTTCTTGCTGCTCGGCATTTGGGCAGAAAGTCTCATGTTCCAACTGTCTGTGGATCCTGTGTTTTTCCTTTGATTCTTCTTGCAACATTCATTCTGCCAATGGCCAGGGATTCCACAATAGTGACATAATCCTGGTTTCTGTTAAGAATTGTAATGTGATAAAGGCGAATGTGATATGTTAATAATATTAATGTGAGAAAGGCTAATGTAATATGTTAAGGTTGATGTAGAAATTGAGGAGGAAGTTGGAAGAAGAAAGGTGCCAATTAGAAATTAAACCGCAACAGGCTGGGGAGGGGGAGTCATGTACCACAAGTGCTGCAGTAACAGGAAAACACATGTTATTGGTTAGGGGGGCTGACCCGAGATCTGCGCCTTATGAGCCGAGGCAAGACAAGTAGGAATTTGAGTACTCATGCCCTAGCGAGTAAGAAAGAATGTATATGTAGGGGGTAGATTAGGGACGAGGCGGGAACTAGAAAGGCTATAAAGACCGCACTGAGGGGAAGTAACTTTAGACTTGTTGGTAAGCTTGTCTCCAGATATATCTGATTGTGTAATCAATACAATTGGTTGATTATTGATTATAATATTGTTCTCTTCCTTATTGACTTCATCTCCTCAACTTATTCGGGTGAAGCAGGTTTGGCTTCAACATTTCTTTTGCTTTGAGTGTCTTTAGACTTTTTCCCTGCTTTCTACGTTCCCAGTTCCTTTTTCCACTTTTCAAGTCTTTTTTCAATTTGCCCAGTTCTACCATTTGTTCAGCTGATGCCCGATACAAATTATTTCTACACATTCTTTCTCCTTCAAGCATCTTTCAAGATCATCTTTGAGGAATTTATCATGACATTTTAGAATTTCTGATAACACAATCAACGACCGACGTTTTTTTTGTAATTCATCAGACATTCTTTGAATTTCTTCCCATATTTTCTGTACATCAAAAAAACTCCACAAATCTTCTTTTGGAACAATGGCATATTTTTTTTTATCATTTCTTGGTGACAGTCATCTATTTTCAAGCTCTTTTTTTATGTCATCAGCTAATGGTTCACCCATTTCATGAATTGTAACAGTAGTCGGGGCTGTGGTCTCCTTTCTTTTTAATGTTGTTTTTTCAATTGAAGACGTCATTTTCTTTACTTCACCTTACATGTACAAGGTTATTATAATTACTACTGCACACGTGTCACCCTGCTATCCGCCTAGCATGAATAAAGGTTTCTCACTTACATAAGAGTGGCCTATATTAGGTCTTGAAATACAAGCGTCTCTTACAATTCAGTATAGTAAGCACATCCGATCACAACAGGGAAGATTTTGCTTTGTCTGTGGAATGTCTGGACTAAGGCTAAGAACATATTTTTCAGTGTCAATATAAGTCATGATTTAACTGATTTGTTCTTATAGAGTGGATTTACTCACATTTCAGATTGCCAATCCATCTATCCGGGTCACGGCACCATCTGTCGGATTCTGTCAATGTTTTATCCATGAACCAGAAGTCAAGGGAAAGACATATTTTTTTCAGCATGACACTACGATGTTAACCTAGCCAATACACATAGGAGGTGGTCAGTGGTCATAGCCAATTATTACACAGTCCATTATCCTCCAGCACATCCCCTCCAATATCAGTCTGTCATCCAGTCACATACATGTATTCTATATCCTAACCTTACATGGCCTGGTAGTGTCCCCGCTTAAGCTTCTGCTTCCACATGCTTATCAGGTTGCGTGGGGCCCTTCACAAGGAAGAAGAGTGTACAACTTTAGTTTTGGTGAAGTGAAGATTATCTGCTAATTGAGGACAGTTCAGAGGTGGGCTAAGATAAGATGGATCTCACACTAACACACACACACTCACATACACACACACACACACACACACAGACTGCCCCACAGCTGCAAGAGGATTCTACCCTTGGGGTACAGCGAGTCTCCAGTAGTGCCTGTTCCTGACAGCTGGACAAATTCTAGTCCTGATGATTCTGCCTCGAAATGAAAAGGGCAACCTCCAACTGACGGGGGGAGCTAAGGAGAGCTTCGATTCTGGACAATATTTACAGGGGCATGAAAGACCCACTGCACAACATCATGCCACGCTGGTTGGGTCCACAGCAGGTACTGCTATCTGCTGTCCAGGTAGCTGAGAGAGGAACCTGGGGTCACCGCCACACGCTACAGGAGTTTCAGTGTTTAAAGATCAGGCACGGTGAATTGAAGTCACCGAGGGCAAAAGTGAGCTTTTCTGGTGCTTGTAACCATCACTTCCAACCCAGCCTGCAGTCCTAGAGCCCGCAGACAAAACTGGTCATCTTGGAATTCACAAAAGGAAGCACACAGTCTGATCTGGCTGATAAAGCAGCTAGAATGGAGATAACTAGAGCTGTGTCATCGTAACCTGCATTTTCACCATTGAAGGACAATATCTTGGAATATATATCAGATTTTTACAGTGTGTTAAACCGGTCTGCCAAGAAATTGTTCATAACTGACTGTCGGATGTGTTGAGGAGCAGAACATTTGTGATGACTTATTATTGGAAGTACATATTATTGGAACCACGAAAGGACTTTTCAGTGAATCAAGACATTGGTATAAGAGGACCTTGTACCAGCCACAAAGGATGTATGTACCTCCTCTGACCAGTGTTTTTTTTATCATGAAAGCTTTTTCTGTACTATGTTATTGCCATGTGTAATGAAAACATGTATTCTAAACGTTATAACGCAGGTAATTGTCCAGAAGCATGTAAATGAGGATCTAATGTGGAAGTAACTACTGTGTAAGATGGAAAAATATTGTAATTTATTATGAAAAGAGACTTAATAGTCACTCGTATAACAAGTGATTATTTCAGTTTAATTTCGTTGATCCGCGGGAACAATCGTCAAAACAGACAAGTACAAGAACAGAGTAGTTCACCTTTTATACCCCTCCTTGTCAGTATCCCAAAATATTAATTTCTTATGCTATAAGGTACATAAAAACAGGTCATCATTCTAATAGGAAAACATAATAGAACCCTACACTGTCAGTGCAACCATAGTTCTAGGTCAGAGTTTACAGACCTGATCTGTGCTACCCCTAGTCTCTGTCCTGCAAAAATGGAAAAAGACGGGTCTTAGATATAGGTTTGAGGCCTGGCGCCTTCAGTTGTGGCTATGATCACTTCTAAGAATAGGGCATGCTGACCTAGGTCTTCTTCTATCTGTAATAACCATGAAAAGCCTATAGCAAATTCAGTCTATTTACAGTTGATTTGCAGAATAATGGATGAATAAGGATATGGTAATACATACATTTTCCACACTACTATCTAGAAGAGGATACATACAGTGGAAATAAAAAGTCGACAGACCCATATTAAAATTCCATGTGTTTGTGATGTAAAAAATATGACAAAGATAAATCATGTCAGAACATTTTTCACCTTTAATTTGACCTATAACATAAACAATTCAATTGAAAAACAAACTGAAATCTTTTAGGGGATTTTGTTTTAACATAACCCTGGTTGCATAAGTGTGCACACCCTTAAACTAATCATTTGTTTAAGCACCTTTAGATTTTTTTACAGCACTCAGTCTTTTTGGGTAGGATTCTATTGGAATGGCACATCTTGATGTGGCAATATTTTCCCACTCTTTGCAACACGCTCCAAATCTGTAAGATTGCGAGGACATCTCCTGTGCACAGCACTCTTCAGATCACCCCACAGATGTTCAATTGGATTCAGGTCTGGGTACTGGCAGGGCCATTCCAAAACATTAATATTCTACTGGTGAAGCCATGCTTTTCTGGATTTGGATGTGTGCTTTGGGTCATTGTCATGCTGAAAGGTGAACATCTTCATCTTTCTAACAGACGCCTGAAGGTTTTGTGCCAAAATTGCCTGGTATTTGGAACTGTTCATAATTGTCTCCACCCTGACTAAGGCCCGGAAAAAAAACAGCCCTAATGCATGATTCTGCCACCACCATGATTCACTGTGGGTATGGTGTTCTTTGGGTGATGTGCAGTGATGTTTTTGCACCAAACATACCTTTAACACATTTTCCCATGTGCTTTTGAGAGATGTTGTTTTTGCTAACTTCAGCCGGGCTTGGATGTTTTTCTTTTTAAGAAAAGGCTTCTATCTTGCCACCTTACCCCATAGCCCATTAATTATGATGAATAACAGAGATTGTTGTCTCATGTAGCACACAGCCTGTACTTGCCAGAAATTCCTGCAGCTCATTTAATGTTGCTGTAGGCCTCTTGGAATCCTCCCTGACCAGTTTTCTTCTCGTCTTTTCATAAATATTGGAGGGACGTCCAGTTCTTGGTAATGTGTCTGTTGTGCCATATTTTCTCGACTTGATGATGATTGTCTTCCCTGTGTTCCACGGTATATCTGATGCTTTGGAAATTATTTTGTACCCTTCCCCTGACTGACATCTTTCAACAATGAGATCCCTCTGATGTTTTGGAAGCTCTCTGCAGACCATGGCTTTTTCTCTGAGATGCAACTAAGAAAAACCTACTCGAACAGTTGAACTTTATTTGTGATTAATCAATTAGAGTCACTTTAATTTATGGCAGGTGTGTAATGACTATTTAACATGAGTTTAAATGTTGTTGGTTTATTTTGAACACAGCCACATCCCTAGTTATAGGAGAGTGTGCACACTTATGCAACCAGGTTAATGTAAGGTTTTATTTTAAATTCCCCCCCGAAGATTTCAGTTTGTTTTTCAATTGAATTGTTTACATTATAGGTCACATTAAACTGGAAAAAGTTCTAACATGATTTATCTTTGTGGGTGTGTAGACTTGTTGTATACACAGTATGTAGTATGAGTTTGTTTTGGATTGTGTTGGACTGTTTAGCATCTGTAGTTAGTGATTAGTAGTTTTATTACAAATAATGTATACCTTAATCGCTGCTTTTTGTGCTTCCAAGTAATGGGTGCAAAGTGAAAAAACTAATGTGCGTGCGTACGCTGTAAATTGATAAACATGAATACAAATATTACGTTTCTTGTCACTTTACAAAAGAGCCATAGGTTAAATAGATAAGAAAAAAAATCTACTTATTAAGGTAGCTAACATTTCTGTCTTTCTGCGCAGCTGGCAAGCACACTAACATTAAATATTCTCTCTTCAGAATCTGAGACTAAACCTTGCTACACTAAATTAATATGCCCACCCTACCATAATTTATAATCAATTACTTATCTTGATTTACTTTAGTGTTGACGTATAATTGTATTACTAGCCTAATTGGATTACTTGCCTAAATTCAATTGTATAGATGTTGCTTTCATCTTAAATATAGCTATTTGTGCTAAATCAGACTGCTAAATAAGCCCTGCAACTGGCATAATAATATGACCACCCTAGCTTAATATATCTTGATTTGACCAAAATGTTAAAATTGAAGGTGAATTTGTGCTTTCTTGACAAGGAATTAACATTGAGCTAGTTTACATAGCTTTTTAACATCGCAAAAAAATACTCTACACCTTCTCAGACACTCGAGAAGAACAAGCAAGCAAGCAATTTTATTTATATAGCACATTTCATACATAGAAGCAATTAATTGTGCTTTACAATGAAATGAGAAATATAAAAATACAATTGAATTAAACAGATTGTTACCATTCTCTAACCCAGCTGTCTCCAGGGGAACTGGACATGAACACCCTGGTATCTAAATCCTCACACTCCAATGCTTGAATAACCCAGTCAGTCCCTTTGTGAGATAATTTTTGCTTACTCTGCTCTCTCCACAGGAACATGTATGCCATGTCTGTACATGCATTTTATATTCATCCTCAATTAATTACAGTTCCAATAGCTGTTTACTGACCCACCCTGGTATCTCAATCCTCATCCATCCTTTTGTGAGATAAAACCCTACATCAATTTCTAAACAGCAGCATAAGAACTTGTATTATCAGTCATGGGCAGATTGTTATATTTACACAGATTACATGTAATTCTTCTGTTAGCAACAAAACTTGCATTACAGAAACATTATTGGTAAAACATAGCAGAATAGAGATAGAATAACAATAAATCAAAGAGAAAAAAAACAACATCATACTAATGAATCATTGAATAAGAAAATTGAAATATTTCATATGGAAGCTATAAAAACTGTATGAGTAAAGTTTAAGTGCTCAGTCATAGGCACGTGAAAATAGAAGTGCTCCCTGAAGTGTACAATCTCACCGGTGTGATTAAAACATATTGCTAGAACGCACCATTAGAACGTCCAGGTACTAGTGACGTAGCATGACATTACCAAGTTTGCAAAGGCTAAGAGGCTAGGCTAAATGCAACCAGTATACTATACTCCATTGCTAGCTGGCAGATGGTAGCCAGTCACAGTAACATTACCCGCTTACTTTTGAGGTAAGTCAACCTGAAACTAAACAACAAATCAGACAATAGACTGTAAAAAAATAAATGGGAGAGACTGCAGATATTCGATTTTCACTTTAGTTATGAATATAGACTGTATGGTTACGAGATGTTTATTTGAATGTCACTTTATAATAACTTTACTTGTCATAACTGTCAGATTCACGAGAGAGGAGCAGCGGACTGAGGAGTTGGAGTCGCAGTCAGTTTCTATGCTTTTAATATAGCGCAGCTGAATTCTGCTCACGGCAGTGAGACAATAACACACAAAGACAAAGGGAGCAGAGGGAACATATATACTGGGGGAAATGACTTGATGATGATCAGGTGCGCTAAACGAGACAATAGATGTGATGGGTTGATGATGGGCGTTGGTGTCATAAGGCCGGTGACATCGAGCGCTGAAGCCCCTCTCCTGCAGGGGGAGGATGGGCAGCAGATGGTGTAGTTGTCACAATAACATTAAGACGCCAGCATTCGATTACTATGGTTAGATTACATATAATGGTACGTATGCAGCCTGTATTTTGAATATAAATGTTGAGAAACACACATTAGTTCCAAGTGTTTATGTTACCTATTACGCCTCCCCCACATCTGCTACACAGTTTCAACTGTGAGTACTAGTCTTCGACTACTTGACATTTGACAGCTGATATTTAAATTGTCTTCAAAGGACACATTTTTTACAAGATGTTTTTTACAAGGTGTTGCTCCCTTGTTCCAATTTCTCTCACGGATACACTGCGCCAAATACCCCTGTTTCATAGTCCTAGTTATCTTGAAACCTCTTACAAATGTTGCCAATGTTGTCTTTAATTACTCAACACTCCAAAGTTTGTCGCGACGTTTCACAAAGGAGAACCAAAGTAACTGGTAATCTGGCAACAGCTCCAGCATCGGACATTCTTCTACTCTTCCCTACTTTTAAGGAAACCCCACTACTGGGCATTAGGACATATTGACTCACAAACCTCACCATTGTTAAAACCCCACCGCCTGCTGTGAGGTATTTACATATCAATGGAAGACAGATTGTGACTCTATGTATTTAATTCAAATCAAATACATATTGGGACACATTACTAAAAACAGCAATGTTTTTAAAAACGATATAATGTAAGAGTGTCTGATAGCAGCAATTCAGACTTGAGTGTAAATCAGTCCATTTCAAGTGACCTTCGCTGGTCAGCTTAATTGATCAGGAAACCAAAAATCCAGTGTCCAAACCAGACAAGATGTCCTCAGTTGGCTGGTAAACCACAGCTTCTCTTCTCTATAAATGTTGTGAGCATTTAGGTGACCAGGGTAGGGCTTTGGTGATACCTCTTGTCCCTATAAGAGCGGTTGGCTCTCCTTTATTCATCAGCTGATTTGATCAGATACCCAAACTGTTGTGGCAATTTCTTAACTAATGTATTTTGGAGACATGTTTGCTTATCTATTACCTGGTATGTAACTCTGGTCTTTGGTTGTGAAATGCATCTATATTATTTCAGACAATCATTAGGTTCTCTGACCATCTGCTCAACTGGCTAAACCATTAAGGGTATCTGTCCTTTGTTCCTTAGGAATGTGATTATTGGGGGAAGGTAGGGGCAGTTGTCGCTTTAGGTAAAAACAACAGTAAACAATACGGCAGTAAGGATAAGATAGGGGGGATAACCCTCCCACCTGTGTGACCTAAGATTGATGGGTGGCAACTTGCCACACCCCTTTTAACTATAATAAATACGAGCTGTTCATGTAATATACTTGAGAGGCTCCTCGAATGATTATTCTGTAAGCGTTTAATGTGTCTCTCTATTTGCAAATAAACCGCTAATTGTGCCAAGAGAATTTTGTCTCTGTCTTATTCATTTAAGTGTTTATCGATGAAATTTCCATCACAAAACTCAGAGTGCTAGCTAGGAGAGGAAATCAAAAATCCACCGAGGTCAGTCTCCATATCAGACATCATGTCCTCAGTTGCACCGGCAAACTGCAACTTCTCTTCAACCAAGAATTCTTCAGCCAACTAGCCAAAACAGTACGTCAAACTGTAAAAGTCTAGAGCTGTCCAAACATTACACCAAAGCAGCATTTCCACCAAAAAAGTACCAGAAACTATGAGTCCCAGGAACTGCTATTCAAGGAACTAAAGGGTATCTTTCGCCCATAGTTGTGTGCGTTTCCATCGTGGTTGTGATGTTGTGGGGTGAAACGGACCACGAGCAGGCAGGGGTAGCAGTCTGTGTACTCTTTATTATATAAACACAAAAGAGAAAACACAGAGTACTGAGGCAAAACTACTAAATGAATGTGAACACATAGAAACAACACTCACCACACACATCTGACAACACAGTGACTTGGAACAATGACTGACAAAGGGGAGCAGAGGAGAAACATTTAAACACATATTGATGACCTAATTGGGACCTGGTATGAGAGACAATTGGAGACAAGACAAAAGAAGGGGAACGGGATGAGTTCATGGCAAGTGGAAGGTGGAGAATGCGGGAGATGTGGCGGAGCAGTCCGTCACCTCACCGTCACAGTGATCTAAAGATGGAAACGATTAGGCAAATTAGTCTGCTGATGTATGTTCTTACTCTGACGTATGCATCATACGATACACAAAGCGACGGACATATTTATTATTTATGCAACACAATCTCCAACCATGGAGGAGATTCAAGTTGTGTTGCTGCTGATCATGATTTATTGGTTTTCAAATTTGTGATTAAGTCACCGATGGAGAAGAGATGAGCAGTAGTTTCAAAGCGAATTCAAAATGCCCGAAATGGTAGACGTAAAGCAAGTAAACAGATTTTTTTAGTCATTGATTTTTTTAGTAATTGAGATTGACCATGAGTTAACTGACATAGATTCGTGCCATCAAGCAGTTCAATATACATATGACAAGGCCTCAACTATCACCATGGTATACCCAGTGATCATCCACACCGATCATAAGGTGTCAGGGAAGATTGAGCAAGGAAAATTTGTCTTGACGAATTCAAGGTTGTTAGACTATTGGCCTATGTTGACATATCCGGATGTAACCATCAAGCGATGTATAACAGTTAAGCCAGCAGAAAGGATTTCTCTTGGTTGAGGAGAACCTCACGACCGTGTAGCAGAGTCCCTGATGTTTATTGGACTAAGGCCTGAGTTATTTGTAGATGGATCCTGTTACAATGACTATAACGGAAATCATGCAGGATTTGTGGTGGACAGAAGAGAAAGTAAGGGACAGTTTCAGACCATAATTAGTCAAGCATGTCTGCAGCCATGTTCTGCTCAATTGGCAGAATTGAAAGCTTTGGCAGAAAAACTGATGGAACAACCATCCTACACCATGATCATATTCAAGACTTAATGATATCTCTGCTGCTTCCTTTAAAGGTAGAATCAAAGTGTCATAGTGCAATGAGGGCACCAGCCATATTGGTTGAGGCAGCCCCATGGCTAGATGATGTCATGAGTATTAAGCGAGGAGCCACCAGAGATAATACAGGCCTTTGGAGATCTTATACTGGACACTTGGTGGCAAACGCTGCTCTGCTACAAATTCTGATTGTGAATGTGCCTGGTATTGACCTCATCTCTGTGCAAGAGGTGAGATTATGAGACTATGAGGAAGATCAAGTGGCAGGGTTTTTGGTCACCTTATATGCAGACCATAGCGAGCATTCACATAGCGCACATTTTTGGTGGGTGCGACTCTTGCAGAATGTGAAGTATGTGCACAGAATGTCAGAAAAGGGATAACAACACCATTGGGTCACATCCCAGTACCAGAGGTGCCATTTAGACATTTCATAATAGACTATGTGGACATGTTGAGAACTGTCAATGGGAAATGGTACATGCTTGTGGTGACAGAGATTTAGTAGATGGGTGAAGCCCTACCCTCAAAAGACCAAGGAGCAGGAACCGTTTCCCATTGACCATTCTCAACATGTCCACACAGTCTATTACGAAATGTTAGATAGATTTAGTAGATGGGTAGAAGCCAAACTCTCAATAGACCAAGAAGCTGTAACAGTGATAACGTTTTTAACTAGGGAAGTGATGCCAATATTTGTCATCCTGACAGAAATCAGCTCAGACAATGGGTCAGTTTTCATTAAAAGGACAATGTGACAGTGTCGTGGAAAATCAACCACTCTGTCATGTCCTGGCTATGCCCCTAGCCTTATCTGCACTGGGCTAGGGCCATAGTCAGGACAGGACAAAAGAAGGTGCCTCTAGGCACCTCTATTTTAGTTTGAGCTCCTCAATTGGAGGCAACAATCCACACCTGCTTCCAATTGGGGAACTCATTTGTGTGAATGTTTCACCACACTCTGTGTGGATTATTTTGGTTTGTAGATGACCCGAAGTCACAGGAGCTGTAAGTTTGTTTTTGTTACTTTCATGATTAAAACATGGATCACCACAAAGTCTCTGTGCATGTGTCCTGCCAGCAACAGGCATGTGACACACTCTTTACTAAAAACAATAGCACTTCAACTCAGGACTTTGTGAATCCAATAGACTTTAATGAAAATCATACAATAATGACAGATATTAAAGCCAGGTCCTTCTGCAGATACACCCCCATTGTTCTGAGTCTGGACCATGGCTTTTATACAGAACACACATTATGCTATCTGACTTTGTCTGGTTGGCATCCCCCCTGAGTGGGGTGTGCCTCTTCTACCTTCCTGAATGCTCATAATTTGCGACAGTAATTCACATCCTCCTCATGGTTCATACTTGGGACATCACTGTCCACAAGATAAGTGTTATGTTAAGCTCATGGGCCACACTCAGGTAATCTCTCATCACAGAGTATGCTTTATGACCATATCATGGGCCACACTCAGGACACCCCGACAGTGGATACAAAAGCAGTAAACTTTAGAAATGCCCCTCTCTGGGCTCAAGGTAATTGCCTGCTCATGACTTTCTCAGCATAAGACACATATATTAGGATAAACATAGAAATTGTCTGTATGTGTAATTCGTCCTGTCCCAGAAGTAATTTACTGTGAGTGTGGATTCCACATTAATATGTTTATAATAAAACTACGTGATTATACATTGCACATTAATCTTTTCATAAGTATAAGGTTATTTATGCATTTTATAGAAATATCCCCCACAACAGGTAGTTCAACAACATTAGAGTCAAGCAGAGGCTGGGGTGTGTTCCACCCTCAGTCTCAGTAGGTGGTAGAAAGAGTGAATGGAACGTTAAAAGCTAAGATCAATAAAATCTGTGCAAGCGCAAGATTGAACTGGGTTGATGCTTTACCACTGGAACTAATGGGCTACCGCATGCAGGCTAACAGAATAACCCATCTAACACCACATGAGATGCTTACGGGTCGACCCATGCCAGTACCAAGGGCTCCTTATGAGCGACCTCTATTGGAACAACTAGAATTAGAACTCAGAATATGTTAGACAACTAACTGCTATACATGAAGTAATTTATCGACGAGAAAGTACAAGAGTACCAGAGCCAGAAGACAACCAGCCTCAAGCAGTTGAACCAGGAGACCAGGTCTACATAAGGGTCTTCAGGAGGAGGTGGAACGAGCCAAGATGTGAGGGTCCATACCGGGTGGTCCAGGCAACGCCAAAGGCAATACGGGTAGAGGGCAGTAATGCCTGGTATCATCTCAACCACTGTGCCAGGGTTCCACGTGGAACAGGTCGGAGGCAACAAGAGGAAGAAGGTGAAGAAGAAAGTGAGGATGCAGACGACTCAAGTGGACCTGAACCAGTGGGAGCTGAAGGAGACCTGGAAAGTCCTGATTTATCCCCTGGGACGCCGTCGCCCGATGAACCGGAATCGCTAGGAGAAGGCACGTCAGGCATGGGCATGGGCCATGGGTCTGCTGTTGCTCTGCTGTGCGCTATGGCCGATGCTATTAGCCCAAGGAGAGATGTGGAAGAAAGTAATAGGGAAACTCCCCGCGCCCTGGAACTCGTTATCTCACAAAGCCCGGGGGGCATCGGCAGCAAGTGCACAGGGAGAACCAGGCACCTCTATCACTGAACAAGAGTTCGCTATCATCAACCTGGCAGACTTGAACTAGGAGTAATATGACTGAACTCCTGCCTGACATAAATGACCTGGACAGAAGGAATGAGAAATGCACAGCAGCACTATTAGCAGAAGCCTTATAATTTGATCGCTGTAAGGCGAAAGGTAAAAAAATATTAGTACAGACAACCTTGGAGACCGAAATCAAATGATCTGGTTGGGGAATGTAGAAGGAGTAAAGCGTCAATTGAGTGTGAGGCGCGAGTTGCCCACCTGGAAGAAGACAGGTACAAAAGGGGAAATATCACGTGCTTTATATGCAACTGAAATGTAAGGTTAGGACAGGACCAGAGATGAGTAAGACACAAGCCAGGAAACTTTTTGAGGAAATTGCTCCTGCGGCAACTGTGAGAGAGAGGAGTATTGTAAAAATTAAAGGAGAAACATGGGGACAATGATGGGATAGAGACATAAACAGTGAAGATTTGGACACTTACATACTGTGGGAGCAAGGGAAAGGAACAAGGCATAGGAGACGAGCAGTGAAGAATATACTTGAGGCTATGGAAGTGATGATCCTGGAGAAAACCAAGCAAGAAGTGCAAAGGTCAATTAGGGTAAGAATTCAGAGTGAAAATAACCTGTGCACCTGGATTGACGATGCCCAGCATGGTCAGGCAGTTTGGTCTGGGGGCACCTGCCAATTTAGGGTAATGGAGATAATGGGAAAGTGGAGAATAGTGGTTGAATATGATAAGCAAGGGTTATTCCTGGAGCTCACAATTACTAACTTTTTGAACGAAAGTAGGAAACAATGAATAGAATGGTGGCATGATGAATTAGGATCAGAAGTGTAGAAGCACCAGCCACGGTGCACCAGCAAGTCTTGACCCCTAGATCCACAACCTGGGTAGCGCAAAATGTTTCCTATAAAATTAAAGACACCACCAGGACCCACCACAGCCACTATTAGAGAGGGATGAGATGACATGAATGCTTTCAGGCAAGAGGTACAGTTGATGTTGGGAATTTTCCGAGATGTAAAATGATGGTTTTTCTGGACAGGGGAGAAATATCATTGGTATAAACTGACAATGGTTTACCCTGTTCCAGAGGACAGGAACACAGAGCATTTACTTGGAGCAAGATCAGGCTATTGCAGATGTATTCTAGATGTGTGGAAGACGGCAGCTGCTCTCAGTATTACAAAGCAATTGGTCATGGACCAATTGCAAGAGTCAGGGTGGCACAAGATGTAACCATAATACCTCACATCCAGATACAAACAAATGACATACAGCCGCCTGCAGAGCCACCGGTGAAGTCACAGGTGAAGAGGTCTTACACACAAGATCCGCAGGTTATCATTGAATAGGAGTTGATTTCAGTTATATTTGCTGGGTTTGAGTTCCTCTCCTCACTCACCATTCACAGGTCTAGATTATGGGGCTTGTGGAAGCCCCAAGGGGGGAATATATGGACGTATAAAAGTATGAGGAAATATAGAGGTACAACATAGGATTGTTTCTCACCCTTTGTGAATGTATGAGTTATGAATGTATTAATCAAGAATCACATATAATCAAATATATAACCAATGGGATGTGTATTGTAATGGGATAATCTGTCAGGGAAGTGCAGGGAATCCAAGCAGGGAGATGGAGGCAAACGCAGAGGTGCAGCAAAATACTTTGTCACACCCCTGCCTTTGGAGGCGGGTCCGTGCGTCGTGGAGCCATGATCACTCGGGCTCATCATCCACCCCCGCACCTGTTCCCAATCCACAATCACACACACCTGTTTCCACTCACCTCTTCCCCTGCAGTATAACTACAGTCCACTGTCGTCTCTTCCCTTCCGGATCATGGTTTATGCTAGCATACCTTGTCTCGCAATTCACACTCCTACGTACAGACTTCCCGTGTATCGACCTGCGTTGTTAGAGATCATGGGTAACCTACACGCCCTCTCGGGATGCATCATGACTATCCGGGATCGGTTGTGTGCCCCAGTCGCGCCCACACCGCGAATCCTGGGTTCCCACCCCCGAGGGTTACGACGGGGATCTGGGGCTTTGTCGTTCCTTCCTGCTGCAATGTAGCCTTGTCTTTGCCCAGCAACCCTGAACCTATGTCACAGATCGTTTTCCTGGTCGGCTTGCTACGTGGGTCTGCCCTGGAATGGGCCTCTGCGCTTTTGGAGCGCCAGGTCCTGCGACCCGATCCTACGCTTTATTTACCAACGAGATGCGCAAGCTATTCGGTCACCCAGTCTGGGGAAGGGATGCCTCTGCTTGCGCTTCGCCAAGGGGAATGCTCTATTGCAGATTATACAATCGAATTCCGCACCCTAGCCGCCAAAGGCGGATGGAACGAAGAGGCTTTACAGGCAGCCTTCCTTAACAACTTGAACGGCCACTTGAAGGACGAGCTCATCTCTCACCCCGAACCTGATGGACCTGGACGGTCTAATCTCTCTCTCTATCCGGATTGACAACCGCGTCACTTGACAACCGGATTGAAAACCGGATTGACAACCGCGGCACCCAGTTCACAGACCTCCGACCTGTCTGGAGTGCCCACCGTTTACCATGACATAGGGGAGGTGTTCAGTAAACAAGGCACGCTCTCCTTACGACTGTGCCATCGAGCTGCTTCCTGGTTCCACCTTCCCTAGGAGTCGCCTCTACAGCCTCTCCAAGTCTGAGAGGCAATGGAGAAATACATCAGGGACTCCCTGGATTCGGGCTGCATCTTTTCATCCTCCTCTCCTCTAGCGGCAGGATTTTTCTTTGTGGGAAAGAAGGACGGCATCCTCCGACCCTGCATAGATTATCGGGGTCTGAACAATATCACTGTGAAGAATAAGTACTCCCTGCCTCTCATGAATTCCGCCTTCGATTCCCTCCAGGGCGCCACGATCTTCACGAAGCTTGATCTCCGCAACACCTATCACTTGGTGAGAATCAGGGAGGGGGACGAATGGCTCACGGGATTGAATACACCGATGGGTCATTTTGAATATACAGTGATGCCATTCAGTCTGACTAATGCCCCAGCAGTTTTCCAACATTTCCTCAATAAGGTACTGGGGGACATGATTGGGCACTTCATCTTCGTTTATTTGGATGATATCCTCGTCTTCTCCAAGGACCCTAAGGAGCATGTCCAGCATGTACGACAAGTTCTTCTCTGTCTGCTGGAGAATCGTCTGTTCGTGAAGGCGGAGAAATGTGAATTCCACTTCTCGACCGTCTCCTTCTTGGGATACATCATCTTGGAGGGTCAGGTACTGACGGACCTGTCTAAGGTTGTGGCGGTCCTGGAGTGGCCAAGACCGGGCTCGAGGAAGGAGCTACAGCGGTTCCTATGTTTTGCCAATTTTTATCGGAGGTTTATCCGGAACTACAGCCAGGTCGCGGCTCCCCTGACCTCCCTCGCCTCTTGCACCAAGCCCTTCGCCTGGTGCCCAGAGGCGGAGGAGGCTTTCCGTGAACTCAAGGCGAGGTTCACTTCCGCCCCTGTTCTTGCCCAACCGGACCCAACCCGTCAGTTTGTGGTCGAGGTGGACGCCTCCGACTCTGGAATCGGGGCGGTGCTCTCCCAAACGCTTGACCCCTCACCAGGCCAGATGGTCCCTTTTCTTTTGTTGTTTCGACTTTTGCCTTACCTATAGGCCTGGTTTGCGAAACAGGAAACCCAATGCCCTGTCCCATGTTTTCTCTAGTGAGGGGGACCCGTGCGCTCCTCCCGACGCAATCCTGCACAAGGAGTGCATAATCGGCGCTGCACTATGGCAGATTGAATAGGAGGTGAAGGCAGCACTTTTACGCAATCCAGCAGTACTAAAATGGGCACACGCATCCAAGCTGACGTGCCATCCCGGTTTCAGCAAGTTCTCTCGGTTCATCCCCCTGGACAAACTCCCCACAGCTAAAGAAACGGCAGCCATTCTGGTGAGGGAGGTGTTCTGCATTTTCGGCCTCCCCACGGACCTGGTTTCTGACCGAGGTCCCCAGTTCACTTCGGCGGTTCATTTTGTCTCGCCATTGGTGCCGCCGTCAGTCTCTCTTCTGGTTTCCACCCCTAGACCAACGGCCAGGCTGAACGGGCCAACCAGTTCCTGGAGACCGCTCTCCGTTGCCTAGTTTCCTCCAGTCTCACCACCTGGTCCTCTCAGCTGCCCTGGGAAGAATATGCCCACAATACCCTGCCCACATCCGCGACTGGTTTATCCCCGTTCCAATGCCTGTTCGGTTACCAGCCCCCGCTGTTTCCGTCCCAGGAGAGAGACCTGGTGGTGCCGTCGGTGCGACCCACATCCGCATGTGTCACCGCACTTGGCATCCCGCCAGGGCCTCCTTGCTCCGTTCCTCTGGCACCTACCAGACGCACGCCAACCGCCAACGCATTCCAGCTCCAAAGTACGCCAAGGGAGACAAGGTGTGGCTGTCTGCCAAGGACCTGCCCCTGCGCATCGAGTCCTGCAAACTCTCCCTGCGGTTCATAGGCCCGTTCACAGTGGACCAGGTCATTAATCCAGTTGCGGTCCGTTTGAAGCTGCCTCCGTCCCTCAATGTTCACCCTACCTTCCACGTGTCCTGCCTCAAGCCCGTCCACATCAGTCCTCTCCTCCCATGTCCGCCCTCTCCTCGTATCATCGACGGTGGTCCCGCCTTCACGGTCCGGCGCATCCTGGACTCCCGGCACCGGGGCCGTGACATCCAGTACCTGGTGGATTGGGAGGGCTATGGTCCCGAGGAGCGCAGTTGGATCTCTTGCCGCCTGGTCCTGGACCCGACCCTGATCCGGGACTTACATCGCCGACGGCCGGACGCCCCTGGTGGTCCGCCTGGAGGCATCCGTCGCAATCACGCGGATGCGGGTCTGCGCGTCGTTGAGCCATGATCACTCGGGCTCATCATCCACCCCCGCACCTGTTCCCAATCCACAATCACACACACCTGTTTCCACTCACCTCCTCCCCTGCAGTATAACTACAGTCAACTGTCGTCTCTTCCCTGATGGATCATGGTTTATGCTAGCATACCTTTTCTCGCGATTCACACTCCTACGTACAGATTTCCCGTGTATCGACCTCCTGCCTGTCCACGACAATTCTGCTTGCTCCCAGCCTGTATGTCCGCGGCCCGACAGTGTTCTAATCCCTCGCCGGTCTCCGACTACTCTGCCTGCTCCCTGCCTGTACTACTGTTGCCCGCTCGTGCACCGACCTCCGGCCTGTCCCAGACTACTCTGCCTGATAGTCTCTCTCTCTCCCAGTCCGCGCTTGGGTCCCTACCCTCAGTCCTGACATTAATGTCCAAAAACAGCAGACCGCAGAACGGCAACGTGAAACGGCAAGCAAGCAAACAAAAGAACAAACAAACAATGACCGAACAAAGACAGGGAGAAACTGGCTGAACTAAATACACTGACTAACGGGGTGAACAGAAACAGGTGGGGGCAAAACACAGGTGAAAGGAATAAACTGATCAACTGAAACAAGAACAGGAAAAACCAAACAAGGACATGACAAATCACAGACACACAGAAAACATGGAACAGAACAGCCCCAGCAGGCTGGGTCCATGACAGGATTATTCCAAAACAGTGATTAAGTTATAATAAATGAAAAGGGCCCTAATGGCTCTATTATTTGTATGCATATTTCTAAAGCCTGCGCCACCATTATTTTACAAGGAACGGATCTAGGAAGGTTGCAAAACAATGGTGGCGAATGGGCAGAAAGATCCGCCCATAAATTAGCATAAGGGGATGTCCAGAACGGTTATGCAAGAATACACTGTATAAATGTGTGTCCGGTGTTGGCAAGACAGTTGTTCCTGCAGGTCAACTCGCCTTGTATGATTGCTAATTAAAAGTCTAATTTGAATGATTGCATCTTTTTGAGTAGTTGCATCCTTTTTGGCAATCATTTTTTTTTCCATATCAGGGACTAAAAGGGTCACTTACATACCGACAGGCAGCCAACAGTAGCAGTCACAATTTTCTAAAATTAACATGATACGTCTGACACAAAAACAAATTGTTTATAACTTACAATTTCCTGGAAGAGCAGACAACCAGTCAAAATAATTGTGTGAAATCTTCTTAGAAGGTACGTGACCCATTTGTGGGCACCTTGTTTATCAATCAAAGATAAACAAAGGTTATTAGATGAGTAACTCTCAGACTGGATGGGCAGTGGCCTCGTTAGGCTTGGGGATCAGGGGCTATAGCCCTGAATCTTTAATGGTTTGCCCCGGATCTCAAATTTACCAAAATATATATAAACACAAGAAACCAGGCAAGCCTAGCTCAGCCGGCCCGAAAAAGAAAGTTTTGCCCTCTCGAGATTCGAACCCAGGCTGTGTCATTAACCACTACACCACAGCGCTGTACATTTGACAGGTGTCAGTATAGCCTCTTGTGTCTACTCTAAACAAATCCACTTTTGCCACTGGCCGTTTCAACAGCTAATTGGCCATTCGAGAATGATATTGATATTGGTACTTAGTTCTTCCATGTAAAAGGCACTGTCTTTAATAAACACTTCGCCACAGCATTACATGTTTCAGCAGTTGCTAAACACCAATGAGCGTTGTGTTAAACTTGACTAACGTTTCTTAAGAAATGTTGCTCCATCATAGCATCTATGCACTGTATGGCTTTTGCCACCTGCCGTTTTAACATCTATTAGCCAGTAATAGGCTTACTAGTATCTACTATCTTCCTAGGCATATTCATAAGACTTGAGCAATTGCTAGCGAGACTGAAGGTGAACTTTTCCATGCCAGAAAAAGTAAAAAGTATACAATTTTAGTTAATACTTACTATTATGTAACTACTGTATGTTGTATCCAGCAAATGTGTTTGTCTGTCTTGAACCAAAATGCATGCATGGATGGTAAAATCTACCAGGGCTTGACATTGGCGCCCACACACCCACCAAATGCGGGTAGAATTTGGCTGTGACGAGCAACAGTCACTCTTACTAGCCACTATGGCGGGTGGCATTCTAAATATCTATACACAGGGTTGTTCCTGAATACAAAGCTCAAAGGCAACAGCCATCCCTAAATATCGACCATGTTGGCATGGTAAAACATGATTTTGCGCCCATATACAAAGCACCAGTGAAACACTGCAGCTAAAATGGGATATCTTTCCCACACAATTTGGGTATTTTTAATGGGCTTGTGTGGTTCGATAATATTTTCCGGAGTCTGCAGCAGAATACAGTTTATGGTCAATGAAACCTGGCATAGAGGATCACACTTGTCCAGACATCACGGAGATGAGGAAGTATCACAAAAACAGGTGGATCCTAGTTTTCTTTTACACCCAATCATGTCAATATATTCCATCAAATCTTAAAAACATCAAACTACATCTAATCTACATTAAAACATTTTTTTTAACTTTTCAGGCAACTTTTAGTAGCCTAATGTTTGATTTGTTTTTAAAGAGAGATCACGAGACTAAGGAAGATGACTGGTGAAAAGATTAGGGTATGTACTATCACCAAAAACATTGGGCTGTACATCTTTCAAAACTTCTAACACAGCTGTTTCAGTACTGTCGGAAATTTGTCTCAGAGACAACTTGAGTTCACAGAATTGCTGAGTTGATTGAAGACCACCTCAATGATCGAGGCTATTAAAGGAGATTTGATTTGTCTGTAGTTGTTTAATATAGATGCAATCAGTGTTCTCTTTTTTAAGAGGCTTAATGGCAGCGGTTTTTAGAGACGTTGGGAAAATGCTTGATTGCAGAGAGCCATTGACTATTAGCTGTAGATCTATTATTAGAGTTAAAAATTGTTTTAATAAATAAGTCAGATGTCAGAAGCTCTAAGATGTCAAACTGTTTCCTCAGGATTTTTGGTCAATTGTATTAAATTGCAACATAATAACCGAGTTATGTCTTGGTGGTCTTAATAAGGGTACAGTGTCATTGTTTCACTAAAGAATGCAAAATCATTACATTTCAGTGGACACGAGCTCTGATGCTTTCTTATTTAAGGGGTTTGTAAGCATGTTGACCATGGCAAATAAGAGTGCAGATAGAGTTGATATTTCTTTCTGATAATTCCCAATAAATGTTGCTGTCTAGCCCTGCATAACGCATAATTGAAGCTACCAAGGCTTTGTCTTTGTAGATGTCATAGTGGATTTGAAATTAAGTTTTTCTCCACGCATAAAATGATGGCTAGTACCTGAATATACTGAATGACCAGGTTATCAAATCAATAACTTTTTTGAGGAATAATTTTTACACATGAATTGGGCACCAGAGAATCCTGACCTTAGCCCTAGAGGCATCTCTACTTGTCCCGTCCTGACTATGGCCCCAGCCAGTGCGAAGATGGCTAGGGGCATAGCCAGGACGTGACATGGATGTGCTGGAGAAGACTTTACGGAGTGGTTTGCCTCTCCAGTTGTCAATCTTAGCCAAAAATGTATGCAACTCTGGATGGAAATAAATTATTTGATGTTGCATAATGTAGTTGAAAAAATTTCAGTACGAATGCATGCTGTAATCAAATCTAATGGTGGTCCAATTAAATTTTGTGTGCAGAGTGTGCAGCTTTTTTTGGGCCAGTCAGTGTATTTCTCAAGTCCGCTCATGAAAGACCTGTGAATGGCACACACCCAATCTGGTGAATTGACATAAAAAGGTCCAATAAGTGCTAACAGCTACGTCTTTAACACAATCAGATCAAGTTGCCACAGTGACTCTGGACTGCTAAGTCCCGCCCATAAGCCAATGCCTCTAGCGCCACTTACCGGCAAAAGATTAGCTTTTCAAATGCTCATAACGTTTGCCCTGATTGTGGTACAGACCTAAAACTGGTATAATATAATGTGGAAACAGGTGCTGTACATCTTTGCAAAAGGCCCTTTTCATTTCCGCCTTATTACATTTTCCACTGTTCATAATCTTCTGAAAAACCTACTTGTGAGAATTGGGTCCTATGCTTTTCATCCTATTTCCAAGAAACTTCACAAACAGCATCTCTGGATAGTGCCCATAATAATAATTAACAATATTAGACATTTCAAACACAGCAATTGTTATATGCCAACAACTTCCTGAGTCCTACAATTTCACAGGAAGTGAAAGCATATCTCCATAACCGTTTGTCCGATTCTCACCAAATTTGGTTTGCATCATTGGTATGACAAGGTAAGTACATGTGCAGTGTGTGGCACCAATTGGCCATTTGGGGGGGGGCTTTTCCTGAAAACAATTAATCCTGAAAACAAACAGGCCTACACAACCTATAAGGCCTATCCTCGAATAGCATTCTTATAGCTTGGACCCTTGAATTGCTGCTTGCAGCTATATTTATTCATGTTTTTCTTAATATAATTTTTTATTGACTATTTTGGCTTATGGCCTCCGAGCCCTGGCACTGATTATCTTGGTGCCCTGGCAAATTATGAACCCCCATACCCCATAAAGCCAAGTGGCCTTGCCCTTAAAATCAGGAAATTTGAGGCCTGTTCTTGACTACCCCTACATTGTCAGATTTAGGAGATGGTTTTAGCACTATGTGAAATAACCTTATATAATTAAGGAGTCCAAAAGATCAGACTGACACCAATTCTTTTTAAGAGTTACTCCTAAACCTGCAAGTTAGGAGCTACTTTTAGCCTTAAGACGTTATGTGAATACACTCCCTGAACTTTATATATATATATTACAGCCTTGTCATTTTATCGTATATTTTTACACTGTATATTGCATAAATAATGTCTTTTGGGACAGTAGCATGCCCTATTCTAATTGTCTTTTTACCAGTCATCTTCGTCTCTCTTGTGAACTCTATTGAAAGAAATCTGTAATTCTACTAGAAGTAATCTGAAACAAAAAAGATTTAAATGGCGATTGGATGTAGCTTAAGCATTATTAAGTTTTATTGAAATAAATTGAAGTGAACTAGGACCTAATTTTTTCTGATATTACTCATTTCCATGGTGTAAGGTTGCCAGTTACAGTAAGGTTGCCATGGACAGTAAACCACGAAACTCGCAAACACTCAAACACAATTTTTTACAACCCTATATGAAAATAAACCCCCCAAAGCCAATTAACAATAGCTCAATTTGGGGAAACTTACCCATTTGGCAACACTGCCAATACGAAAGTCCTTTCCTCCTTTGGTTACATTGGCTGCAATATTTTGCTAGTAGCCTATTGAGGCTACTTTTGCAAAATAATTTTTTTTTGTTACACAATGTAATTATTTGGTTTCGAGGTTGTAGGAAGACAGGTGGGGGGGAGAAATGGAGGAGAGCAAGATGAATTAAGCATTTAGTGGATTTTAGCATTAAGCTATTAGTAGCCTGATTGCATTTTTTTATATCCAACTCATGTCCATAGCTGTAAACAATATTACATGTACGTTTTTTTCCTTTTCAATAGTATCCCCATGTGGCCAAATGGAAATATTTTAATTTATACTAAACTCACAAAACTGATCATGTGTACTATATGTAATCAAACTTAACATCAATGATTTGATGCAAAATAATACGTTTTTCACAAATTCAGAAGGGCTGAAAAAACATTACAGCTGACTTAATGTGTCCCAATTGCAAATGTGACAAAATTCCTGAACGGGGTCCAATCGTAAAATTTGAGTTTGGCTTTTTATTTTATTAAGGTCCAGATTCTGATCTTTGTAATGGTATATAATGCAATACTGTTTGATAACATTATGGGAAATATATGCTGCTTTAAATGTAAATAATCTGCTCTACTCAGTTCTGAGAAAAGAAGCTTGAAAGATTTCCACTTGCAATAGAGCTTGTCTTTGTTTACGCCTATTCAGCTTAGTTCACACCCTCTTAGGCCTTAACCCCACCCAGCTATTTAAGTATTCAGATGGAGACAGTCAGGCCTTGTGCTAAACTGGTCTGGTTGGCCTCTAATAAACACATGCTATATTAATCCAAATAAAATAAAATTGTATTTATTTTTCACGTGGACTTAAAAATAAATTGTATCGGCAAAGTAAGTGCAGGTGGACAGCCATTGAGCCATTATAGGGTTAGAGATTAGGCATAATCACACACACCTGGATGAATGACCTGTCAATCAGATAACTTATTATCAAACTAGGTGACTTTCTCAGTTTTGTGAAGACTACGCAAACAAAATAGCTAAGCATAATCACACAGAAGCTAGAACCCAGGAAATGTAAGCTAGCTGGTAAATTGATGTGGTTCTACACAAACAGTAGATGTGCCTTTGGGGTCGTGCATGATTTTGGTTCTCTGTAGTGCCAGCGGGGGTTCCTAACAGCATCTGGTAAGACTATCGCTCCCTCTAGGTTAGTTGCTAATCTACTGGACTCCATGTTACTGCCGGACTCCATTTCTGTGTGCAAATGTCAGGCTCATACTAATGCCTCTGATTCCGTCTAAAGGTAATGCTGTAGCTGACATGGCGGCAAAAGCAGCTGCCATGTCTCCTGTCTACCCCCTTTTGCAGATGGCTTCTCTGCCTCCAACAGATGTTTTCTTTCTTAATGTCATTTCTGACTTACAATCAGGCACTGACACTGTGGAGATCTCTCGTTGGAAGAGGTTGATGTTTTTGTATGACCAGAAGCTGAAGCTTTGGGTTGGTCGTAATGACCTACTGGTTCATTCCTCGCTCCGGTTACCCCTACAGTAAGTTGCTAAATTGGCACATGGCCAAGACAATGTTTCCAAGGGTGGGGTTGTGAATATATAACCTTTGGTTTGCACCTGGATTTTCCATATATGCTGAACTTTTCTTTGCAAAATGTGTGATTTGGATGACAAACAATGTCAGCCCAACCAAGGCCCGAGGGGCCGTTTGAGCACTAAATGATGGATATCATTTAGTTTACTCCATGCCACGGATACAAATGTTGCCTGGTAATGGTTGATGCATACTCTAGTGCAGTGGTTCTTAACCTGGGTTCGATCGAACCCCAGGGGTTCGTTGAGTCAGTCTCAGGGGTTCGGCGGAGGTCAAGACACACATGCGACTCTTATGAAATATTCATTATTATGTTTTTGTTTTTGTGCGAAAATCATGCTTTGATGGTTTTGTTATTTAAACACAGTGATGTTGATGCACGGTTAATTCTGTGCACCAGTAAAATATGTTTTAGATTTGAAAAACATTTTTATTTTATTTTTCTAATTAAGAAGGTTTTGGTGAATATGCATATGAAACTGGTGGGGTTCAGTACCTCCAACAAGGTTAAGAACCACTGCTCTAGTGGGTAGAAGCATTTCCATGCAAACATACCACAGCCATTGCTGTCGCAAAGAATTTGATGCAGGAAATTATTCCCAGATGGGGCTTACCATCAAAATTGACATCAGACAATGCCTCCCAAATTTACCAAATTGATGCCTGAGACAGAGTTGTCGTGGGTGACAGTGATGCCACTTGCCTTAATGTACATGCGAGGCAGAGAGCATCGCACTACGTGTCTTTCTCCTCATGAGGTGCTTACAGGCAGACCAATGAGGATTATCACCACTCCTTTCCCACAGAAAATACTGACGTTGCACGGCTGCGACAACAAGATGGTGAGTTATTACATCACACCTAACAATGTGTTGAAGTCTATTTTTCCTAGGGTGAAAGCAGCCCTGCCTGAGCCAAAAGGAGGGGACCGCTCTTCACTGGAACTGTCTAACTGTTCAACAGTATCTTCCTGTCTTCTCTAAAACTTTAAGTTGTTTTACTGTTTTTTGTTTTGTATTGCCTGCTGACGGTGCACCTATCATCTGCTAATCTTCCGTGTCGAGTCTCTCGACTACGTTGCTGTGATTACCTCCAACTGGTTAACTCACCTGATCGCGGCACTACTCATTCTTATCCTGTCTACACTCTCTGCCCTGTCCTGGAATATATTACTGCTGGATCTCCTCTGGAATACCACTATTGGACTGCCTGTGGGAACTCTCCATCTTGTTTTAAAGTCTTTTGCCAACTATTCCGCTACCGCATATGCCCAATGGCTATTTAGCTCCCACATCTCTGCTTGTTCAGATGCCTCTGGCGCTCACGCTGGCAAGAAGGTCTTCACTCATTTGCTCACACCGCAAACTGTGTGTCAACTTCAGTTCTTCAGGCAAAATCTCCTCCTGGTGTCATTCACATCATCCGCCATATAAATCCGATCAAACTGTAAACCACAATTGCCTACGTTCCCTTCAACCTATGAAAATCTTCAACTCTGCTGCTGCATTTCGCATTACTAACTTTCCTCTCCTAAACTCTTGCTCCATGACTAATAAAGCCCGCCTGCTCTTTGAATTAATACGGGACAAGTTGGACTTTCTTCTCCTAACTGAAATGTGGTAATCACCCTGATATATTAAATCAAGTCACTCCCAATGGTTTTAGCTATCTGTTTCAACCCCGCCTAACAGTTCATGGTGGTGGCCTTGCTGTAATATACAAATCCCATTTTTAAATCACTGAGTTGTCTCTTCCATCCTTCACCTCATTTGAATGTAAATCAACAAACTCCTTGAACATCATCCTTATTTATCGTCCTCCAAAAGCTAATGACTCATTCCTCTCGGACTGGCTGAATTACTCACCATTGCTACATCAATCTCCCCTTGCCTTCTCCTGCTTGGCAACCTGAATATTCACATCTCCAAACTTACCTCTGATTACATCGCTGTCCTGAACTGTTTTAACTGTATCCAACATGTTCAGTTTCCTACCCATATCAAAGGTCACATACTTGAAATCGTCGGTGCTGTCGGCCTTACCAATACTCATATAACTCCATCTACATTTCCATTGTCTGATCACAAGATAATACATTTCTCATTTTCTTCCAACGTACCACACTACACTAACAAGCGCATAATATCCTTCTGTAACATCAAAGCTGTTGACACTCTCCAACTATCAAACGCCCTTTGCTCTGCTCATCCAATTGATTCCACCCTCAGATCACCTGAAGAACAAGCTAACTATCTCAACACTGCTATGTCTGTCTCCCTCAACACTTTGGCACCACAAAAAAAATCACCTCCTCATCCTCCTGGTTTACATCTTAGCTCCGAACCAAGAAGCAAGTTTGTCGTCGCCTTTAATGCCGGGTGAGAAAAACGGGGCTCACTGTCCACATTGAAGCATACAAATGTCACATTTCGGCTTACAGAGATGCCCTCAGTGCTGCTAGGTCCTCCTACATCTCAAACAAAGAGCTTATCTGCTCTCTGTCCACACATCACAAGTTTAGTCAACCTCTCCTTCACCAACAGTATTGTCCCCTCCTGCTACAAAGCTGCTGCTGTCACCCCACCACCATCCTAAAGAAACCTGGACTAGACAACAGAACTCAGTCACTCAAGGTGTCCCCCAGAGTTCCATACTTGGTCCCCTATTCTTCATCATCTACATTCTTCCTCTTGGTCAAATTCACCACCACTTCAACCTACATTTCATCAGCATAACCTACACTGTTATGCTGATGATACACAAATATATCTAGCCACCAAGTCTCTCACCAACCCACCTCTGACCCATATTGAATCCTGCAATAAAAGCATGGATGTAGGAAAACCTCCTCAAACTAAACAGTGACAAAACAGAACTTCTACTCATTGGAACCAAATTCACCCTCACCAAAGCTGGAACTTTCAATCTCAGCATTGATGACAACGTTGTTTCTCCATCCCCCCACGCATGTAACCTTGGCGTCATCCTGGGCTCTACACTCTCCTTTGATCAGCAAGTCAAACAGACTGTAATATCTTTGTTCTTCCATCTATGCAGCATCGCCAAACTCAGACCTTCCCTCTCCCATCCTGCTGCTGAAACCCTAATTCATGCATTCATAAACTCCCGTCTTGACAACTGCAACTCCCTACTCACCGGCATCAAATCTACATCCCTCCATTAGCTCCAAATGGTTCAAAACTCAGCTACAAGACTCACTCACACCAAGTCCCGACAGCATATCACCCCTATCCACTGTGAGTTACACTGGCATCCTATCTCCCAACGAATCAATTACAAGATCCTCCTATTGACATATAAAGCCCTAAACAATATTGCCCCTGCCTACCTCTCTGATCTTCTTCCATATCATCCATAACACACACACCATTCCAGTACTGGAGGCCACCTCATAATCCCCAAGTCCAAGCTCAAAGGCTTTGGTGACAGGGCATTCTCCAGAGTTGCTCTTCGCTGGAACTCTCCCCCCAAAACCATCCGTGACTCTGAGATTATCCCCATCATCCAGCAATCGCCTACCCATAGCCATGACAAATCCCACACTAGTATTTCTTTTGTTTCTGTATGTTTTCTTTTCCATGTCACTTATGTACAGTGTCTTTGGGTCCCCGAAAAGCATTATATAAATACAATGTATTATTATTATTATTGCTGTTTCCGCCACTATCTGGACCATAGAGGCTGGGGGGAACAACAGAGAACCTCAAGGGACCAACAGCAGCAGTATAGTCCAAATAATAGCCGCCAGTATAGTAAATAATAGCCGCCTCAGCGCAAGCTCACGGCGGGCTCAAGACTGTAGTCTAGCAAATAACAGACGCCCCAGCCGTTACAGGAGGACCGCAGAATTGCATGATTGGGCAACAGCCCAAAACATTTGTAAGAAATCTCGGCATAACCCTCGACCCTAACCTGTCCTTTGATGAACATATAAAATATATCTCAAGAGTTGCTTATTTTCATCTTCGAAAGATTGTAAAAAACAGAAACTTTCTATCAAAAACTGATACAGAAGAACTAATCCATGCTTTTGTTACATCAAGATTAGATGACTGCAATGCTCTTTTTTCTGGTTACCCTGATAAATCAATAAATAAACTTCAATTACTGCTGCACACTGCTGCTAGAATCCTAACCAGAACCCAAAAAATTGAACACATTACCCCAGTACTAGCCTCTTTACACAGGCTGCCTGATAGGGTTAGGGCTGATTTTAAGGTTTTATTGTTAACCTATAAATCAATTAATGGACTTGCTCCTACTTATCTTGCTGAAATTATCCAGCCATACATACCTGCACGTAACCTTAGCTCACAAGATGTAGGCCTTTTAACTGTACCTAAAATGTCTAAACAAATATTCGGAGGCAGGGCTTTCTCTCATAGAGCTCCACTACTTTGGAATGATTTGCCATTCAAAATTAGAAATACATACTCAGTGCAAACCTTCAGGCGTCTACTAAAGACTCATCTCTTCAGCCTGGTCTATGATTAAATGTAGTCTGACCCAGGGGCGTGAAGGTGACCAGAAAGGCCTGATACTGTCCACCCTTGCTGTCTTGCCAGGTGGGCTCTCATCACCACTGGGATTCCCTCCCTCCAATGCCATTCGGGGGCAGAGTCACTGGCTTGTTGTTGTCTCTCTGTTGTGCACTTGTGCAATGGGCTGTGCTTTGCTTATACTCGGCCCTCATTCAGGATGATTGCGGTTGGTGGGTGTCCCTTTGGTTGATGCTTGGCAATGTGGGTGGATTGATTTCATGCCTGTTGGGCCCTGTCCGGGGCCTCCTCCGGATAGGGCCACAGTGTCACTAGACCCCCCTGTCTCAGCCCCAAGGTCTTATGCTGCTATATTATTGTGCTGGGGTTTCTCCTTCTCCAATATAACTTGATCAAAATGTTCCCTGTTTTCTGTCGTTTTAAACTTAGGAGGACATGAGGTCTTAACCCACACCTGCGGAGTACCAGGCTTGACTCATTGCGGTCCCTGTCCAAAGTCCTCCTGGTTGTGTTGCAGATCAAGACGATACCTGACGATTTCAGCTGCCACTGCTGACCCCCTCCCCCTGTCCTTGTCCATCTGGTTATGCCTTCGATCTGGGCTAGGTTTAAATAGACTCTGGGCATAGCTCACATGCATTGAACTAATAAAATTTGGACTCTTAATATGTTCACCCGGCACAGCCAAAAGAGGACTTGTCGTCCCTCGGAGTCTGGTTCCTCTCTAGGTTTCTTCCTAAATTCGGCCCTCTTAGGGAGTTTTTACTAGCCACTGAAGTTCATCACTATTGTTGTCTGCTCCCTGGGGTTTGCTATTGCAAAGCTACAAAAAAGCCCTTCATCAATGTGAAGCAAAGACAAGCCAGGCTGAAGTTTGAAAAAGACCATAAGGATTGGACCGTAGAGGAAATGATTACGATTATATTCTCTGACTAGTCAAATTTTTAGCTAAAATGTTGTTGTTGAAAATTAATATGAATGTGTTTTCTTTGCATTATTTGAGGTCTGAAAAAAATGCACATATGTTTGGTAATTTTGACCAGTTATTTTCTACAAATAAATGCTCTAAATATAATATTTCATTTGGAATTTGTCAGTAATGTTGTCAGTAGTTTATAAAATAAAACAAGTGGGAAGAACAAGTATTTGACATACTGCTGATTTTGCAGGTTTTCCTACTTACAAAGCATGTAGTGGTCCGTAATTTTTAATCATAGGTGCACTTCAACTGTGAGAGACGGAATCTGAAAAGAAAATCCAGAAAATCAGATTGTATGATTTTTAAATAATTGATTTGCATTTTATCGCATGACATAAGTATTTGATACATCAGAAAAGCAGAACTTAATATTTGGTACAGAAACCTTTGTTTGCAATTACAGAGATCATATGTTTCCTGTAGTTCTTGACCAGGTTTGCACACACTGCAGCAGGGATTTTGGCCCACTCCTCCATACAGACCTTCTCCAAATCCTTAAGGTTTTGGGGCTGTCGCTGGGCAATACGGACTTCCAGCTCCCTCCAAATATTTTCTATTTGGTTCAGGTCTGGAGACGGGCTAGGAGACTCCAGGAATTTGAGATGCTTCTTACGGAGCCACTCCTTAATTGCCCTGGCTGTGTGTTTCGGGTCGTTGTCATGCTGGACGACCCAGACATGACACATCTTAAATGCTCTTACTGAGGGAAGTCTGTTGGCCAAGATCTCCCCTCAATACGGTGCAGTCGTCCCGTCCCCTTTGCAGAAAAGCATCCCCAAAGAATGATGTTTCCACCTCCATGCTTCACGGTTGGGATGGTGTTCTTGGGGTTGTACTAATCTTTCTTATTCCTCCAAACATGGCGAGTGGAGTTTAGACCAAAAAGCTCTATTTTTGTCTCATCACACTACGTGACCTCCCATTCCTCCTCAGGGTCATCCAGATGGTCATTGGCAAACTTGACATGTCTTGACATGCGTTGGCTTGAGCAGGGAAACATTGCGTGCGCTGCAGGATTTTAATCCATGACGGCGTAGTGTGTTACTAATGGTTTTTGTCAACATTGTGGTCCCAGCTCTCTTCAGGTCATTGACCAGGTCCTGCCGTGTAGTTCTGGGCTGATCCCTCACCTTCTTCATGATCATTGATGCCCCACGAGGTGAGATCTTGCATGGAGCCCCAGACCGAGGGAGATTGACCTTCATCTTGAACTTCTTCCATTTTCTAATAATTGCACCAACAGTTGTTGCCTTCACACCAAGCTGCTTGCCTATTGTCCTGTAGCCCATCCCAGCCTTGCATGCCATTTGATGTGAAGGACATTTGAACCATTATCTATAAGTGCTTGATAGGGAAAGTTTATCTCAAACAATATGGCCAAAATCAGTGAATTAAATTGAGTTGTGCGGGTCTATTAATCCATAATGGAATATCAAACACAGGGTTCTCACTTGTCATGACATTTCTGTAATATCATGGGATTTAAAAAATTATATTCCAGACATGGAACATCAGGGAATTTAATATTTTTTTTGTCCAACACATGGAATATTAGGGAATTTTGTAGCATATATGTTTTTTTGTTGCAATTTATCAAAAGGTATTGTTGATGCAGTATTCTTCACTGGGAATTCAGGGTTAGACGTTAGGGTTAGGTGGTAGATAATGAACAACCCGAGTCAGTTCCGTGGCCCAAGAGACCCACAGGGAACAAGGGAAGGAGGCACTCCTCTTGCTGGTCTGGCGATCCATACTAGGGCCTCTGGTGAGGTCTTGGCATCGTGAGGTGAGGACAGGCATAGCAGGGTGAGAGGAGGCTGGTTGGCTGGTGTAGGCAGCTGGGTCAGGGATTCTGAGGGGTCCGAAGAGGGCATGTGGAGGGGGGAGGCGGGGGGAGGTGGATGGAGTGACACCACGGGCAACAAGTGGATGTAGGATTAGCTGGGTTGTTGCTGTTCTAAGGCCACGGCGAGCTACAATTGGGAACCAGAAAGTACGGAAGAGGAGAGTCCCCAATGCTACTGGAGCATTCCCACAAGAGGGTCTGTGTGGGTTAAAGGGGAACGAGCACTCCAGTCCCCATGATCCGTTGGCAGCGGATGGCACGGGCAAGGCTTAGGACGTGAGGATCTGGCTTTTGTTTTGGAGGATCTGTGGAAAAACATACCGGCCCCAGAGACAATGCGGGACTGCGGAATTGCAGGGCGCCTAATGGCCTTAGCCCCGATGCTAGCCACTTGATCAACCCATCCGAGAGTCAATGGATTAGACTTGGTTGAGGCACGCTCGCTCTAAATGCCTTCCACCAGGACACAGTGGCTCCGCCTACACGGAACGCACCATTAAAAAAAGCGTCCGAATCCAGTCGGGACCGGGTAGAGATATTTTCCCAAGCGATGAGTTGGGTTGTGGGGGCGTGGTGAGGGGTCTTTTTCTTAGGAGGGTGAGGTTCAGGGAGGCTGGGCCGTGAGGGGGTCTGGCACCGGGGGCATGGTGAGGACAGGTTCTAGATGGTGTTGTGGGCGCCCTGCCTCAGGGTCAGGCTAGAGGGTGTTGTGTTCAGTCCAGTGTCTGACACCAGTCCTGCCAGATTTAGGGTTAGGATTATTTCATGCATTTCCTGTAACGCATATTGTTATGGCAATCTCTTCAGTCAAAATATGCGGTCTCTTGTACTTGCTATCAAAGGCAAACATGCTAGGAAACTGTACATTTCAAGAGCTTTGTCTACATTATGAAGACTTCAAAGACTGGGTGTTGAAAGTATATGACAGCAAAGTTAAATGTGCATTTTGTAAAGATACTATCAATCCATCAAATATGGGTGAGGGAGCACAGGCATTTTACCCGCAGTAAGTAGCATTTTTACCCACATGAAGCCGACAGGAGCATCATTTTAAAGATTATCCTAATTATGCATTACACCAATCAGCCGTAACATTATGACCACCAGCCAAAAATTATGTAGGTGGCCTTATTGCCTCCAAAACAGCCCTGAACTTTTGAGGCATGGACTCCACTAGACCTCTGATGGTGTGCTGTTGTATCTGGCCAAGTCAACACCTTGAAGTTGTTGTTGTGTTGCTCAAACCAATTCCTGAACCATTTTTGCTTTGTGGTAGGGCGATCCTGCTGAAAGAAGCCAATGCTATCAGGAAATATAGTTGCAATGAAAGGGTGCGCATGCTCTGCAACAATGCTTAGGTAGTTGGTACATGTCAAATTAACATCCACATGAATGGCATGAACCAAGGTTTCCCAACAGAACATTGCCCAAAGCATCACACTGCCTCTTTCGGCTTTACTTTTTCTCATAGTGCATCCTGGGGCCATGTGTTCTCCGGGTAAGCAACACACATGCACCCGGCCATCCACGTGATGTGAATTGCTATGTGATCCAGTTCTGATGTTCATGTGCCCATTGTAGGCACATACACAAAAAACTGCAATCCACTGTGTGTTCTGACACCTTTCTATCAGTACCAGCATTAACTTTTTCAGCAATTTGAGTTACAGTACCTCGTCTGTTGGATCGGACCACACAGGCCAGCCTTCACTCCCCAAATATGTAGTTTCTAAGAGGCTATACAATTAGAGAAGGGGTGCATATGAACCTAATACAGTAGGCTTAAGCATGCTGTTGCTCATCCAATAGGCAACTTGCTTTGTCTTCCAACACTGACCAATGACCAACAGTAGCAACCTGTCAACAGATGATAGCGATATTATAGTTGCCCTCTGCACTTATTTTTGCAACCCTGCACACTTGTTTTACCCGCATAAATGTTGAATAAAACCTAGCAAACCTGTAGTCCAACTCCCGGAGAATACAAAGGAAAAGAGATTTGAGTATCTCATCAGGTCCTGCTCTGGATACAGCATGTGCGATTGAAGTTTTTGTGTCAATAATGGACTGTCCAATCACAGTGTTTTAGCATTTCAATTCCAATCACGATTTTAAAACACTGCAGTCCAATGAGGACTAAGTTTAAGTTTTTCACCTCTGAGGTGCTTAGGGAGCAGGTTAGAGGTGGCTCTAACACCCCCAGACCAGCTGATCAAGTCACAAATGCTGGAAGCATCACAATTGATGTCAAGTGTCCTTCTGGTTCTGACAGAGGAGTCCCCATTTTAGTGTCTGGGTCCACCTCTCCCTTGATGGCCAGTATTCTCTCAATCATCTCCCACAGATCCTCAGAGCACAGCAGTGTTTGGAGTATGCCTTAAATGTGGGCATACCAAGCAGATCTTCTGTCTGCATCACAAGGTCTAGCACCACCTTCCTCTGACACTTAAGGCAGTCCAGCTGAAACAGGATGTGCCTAGGCTTTTCAAGTACTTGACCTTCACAAAAAAACAACATGGAAAGTACACTCCAATGAGGAATTTGACAATCTTTCTTTTAAGTCTGTGCTTTGACACCAAGAGCCTGAAATGTCTGTTTGCAGTGGTGAGCCAGTGGCTGTGGTTCACTGGTCCAATCTCCAACAGAGCCAACTTAGTAGGAAGCACTCCATCCCTGACTGCACAGATAAATCCTATAGCCATAGTGTTGATCAGCTGAAAGATCTTGAATGACCATGATGGGCAACTTGAACAGTGGAGGGCCAACAGGCCCTGGGTGAAATTGTGATTAATATCCAACTCTGTAGCATAATCAAGGAACTTTCCTATTGGCCCAGAACATTTGTGGTCAGACAGAGTAGGGCCATCAAGGTAAATAATGAGATGGCACAGGGGTAGTTTGCCAGTGTGCAGATTGCACACCAACCATACCAGTTTTCTCCCCAGGTGCAGCTCCAGTTGTCAGGAATGCCGGTAGGGACCCAAGCGCTGACTGGGAGAGAGAGAGAGACTATCAGGCAGAGTAGTTGGGGATAGGCCGGAGGTCGGTGCACGAGCAGACGGCGGCGGTACCAACAGGTGGCGGGCAGAGTAGTCGGGGACAGGCGGAAGGTCGATTCACGAGCGGGCGACTGTAGTACAGGCAGGGAGCAGGCAGAGTAGTCGGAGACAGGCAAGGGATCAGAACACTGTCGGGCAGCTGACGTACAGGCAGGGAGCAGGCAGATTAGTCGGAGACAGGCAAGGGATCAGAACACGGTCGGGCAGCTGACGTACAGGCAGGGAGCAGGCAGAATCGTCGGGGACAGGCAGGAGGTCGATACACGATCCAGCAACACTATAGTATTCTTCCTTGATCGTTGCCAGAAAAGATTGGTCACTGCCGTCCGCTTCCATAATCACTCAGGTTAATCCTCCCATCAAAGAGGATGCAGGAGAACCCCCCCATCCTCCCTGCATTTCTCCTCAAACTCTTCACCCAGCTTTCTCATCAACTTCTGTGCACACTTGATCTTGTTCTTATCAATCACTTTATTTGTGTTGTCTTCTGTGATGATTCCTGCATCAATCTATGCCATTCCTTACACTAGCAAAGGCAGTGTTTGGTATCTCATCCTAATTTGTTGTTCATTTGCAATAGGTTCAGTTTCCGGGAAGACCTCAACTTCAGGGATAAACTCATCTTTGGCATTACTTTTCTTCAATTCCATACCCTGATCACCATCTACCAGATATCCCTCAACATCTTTCCTGGCTTCCTTCTGCAGCATTTTCCTCCTTGGTCCTTCTTTTCTCTGCCTTCTTTTCAATGTCCTCACCCTGTGTTTTATGCTCTGGCAAATTAGGGCCCCCCCATTTGGTGGGGTCCTTTATTTACACCCTTCTCTTTCTTTCTCTTAATATAAGCAAGATTTTTCACAGGAATCTTTTTCTCTCTGTTGCAGAAACAGTTAATGTGGTTAACTGTTTCAGGATCCCACAGCCCTCACAGCCCCACAACTGGTAATCTGACACTTGCATGTCAAAATATCAAAGAAAATGTCTACCTTGACCATGAACCTCTCTTTGGTATCTAAAGTTTCCCCTTCCCAAGAGAAAACTTCACCGCCTGAATCCAGAAATCCTTGAGCTTGGACATGATTGTCACCTTTTCATTGATAACACGTGGCTTAAAAATAGCATTAGCATTGACAAATCAGACCAGGGTAGCTGATGCACTGGGTAGTTCCTCCTGTCATCTTCACTTTTCTCCCTCAAATAGATACCATTCTTCAGGATATCTCTCAGAGTTGGCAGTTCAGACACTACCAGCTCTAACACTGCCAATAAGATTACTCAAATGAGAACTTGGTGTCCTCGTTCTTCCGACTTGAGCCATGTCTTCCACCAGTTCATAACAAAACAACTATTTTAGGAATCTATGAAATTCTCACTCAGTCCATCCCTTCCCTTTTATTACAAAACAGGTTAGGAGTTTGTTTGAAGATGATCACATTGTTGTGTCTGGACAAAATGACTAGACACAACATTGTGTGACTTATGTGAAATATCAACACTTTCCTGGATCCCTGTTTCCCATGAGACTTTCAAATCGATTCAGTTTCCAATTCAACAATCGTTAACCCATAGGCCAGATTTTCAAAATGTAAAGGGCTAAATCAATTAAAATGCTATTTCTCACTTGATAGACCTCCTCAAACAGCAATAGTATGACTATTACTGAACTAGATCATACAATAACAAAAAATAGTTAATTCCGGTATAACAGCTAAAAAACACAAAATGTAATATTCAGCTGCAAATTGTTGTAGCTTAGGGTTATCAGAATATTAAAAATGCTTCAGATTTGTGTTCTACACACCAAAATACATTATTTGAACACCCCTGTCAACTGATTAAAAAAAACATTGTATGGCCCACCCTACTGCAGTATCCTCCCCAAGGATGAATCTCCATAAACCAGGAGAGATTACCTGGGCACCTTTTGTTAGATTGTTTCTCTTTGTGTTGGTTTGAATTGGAATTATTTTGTACATTTTCCTTCTGTTGGTAAAAAAGGCCCCTGGTATTGCACCACCTGTCACCATGTTATTGCTCTGCCCTTGCTACATCCTGTCTGAGAGATATCGCCACCAATCTCAGATCCAGATCAAAATTACGATAAGATGTAGAGCAGCTGTTCATTTGTAGAGGGAGGAAGCATGCTGTTGTTTGTTTCCATGGACTAAATCTATTATAATTATTTTTTGTCATTTAAAAAACTATGATTTTGTTTACATTTTCAGTTGTAAGGTTTCATATAGATGATCATGTTCTTCATTGTAATACTCATGTTTGTCTCAGGTATCTGATCTTAGATCTAATTTCACCACTGCTGTGCTGTCTTTAGAATAACAACAAGCACAGGTTAAGATCACTTCAGCTCATTATCAACAGAGCGACCCTTTTCCATGTCCAAAGAAAGCAAGTTTACAGGAGGACACAATGAAGAGTGCATAGCATAAAAAAGAGAAAGCATGCCTAAGGGATGATATGAAAGCTTTTAGAGAGAGCAGCATTTCTGTATTTAACCCATGCCCTATTATGACAGTGTCTTGTGAAGTCTGTTACTTTATGGCACAGGTTCTTTAGTATCATTTGTTCAAACATCTATGTTCAGGACAATTCTGAAAGCTTGAAGAACTCAGTACTGTTTTAATGATTACATTTTTGTTATGAATATGTTTTCCTTTTCTGCTTGCATTGTGCATGTATGCATTTCTATAATTCAGGGATCATCTGTAAAATAGATCATTGCCTCAATAATATTGCCAGAAGTTTATATAACAAATACATGTGACTGCTTTACATCAAAAGCTTTAATGTTTTCCACCATACATCTTTTGTTAAGCTGGGTTTAGATCTATAATTTAGAATGAGTTTTTACCTATAATTTATGATACTGAAGGAGCAATACTGCTGTTTTTGCTAATTCACTTAATTTTGACACTATACTGCATTATACAGTGGATATAAGTCTACACACCCCTGTTTAAATGCCAGGTTTTTGTGATGTCAAAGAGTTAGACAAAGATAAATCATGTCAGAATTTTTCCACTTTTAATGTGACTGAAATGTTTTGTTTTAGTGAGTAGACATTTTATTACATGCATCTCAGAGCAAAAGCCATGGTTCGCAGAGAGCTTCGAAGGAATTAGAGGGATCTCATTGTTGAAAGATATCAGTCAAGAAAAGAAGGTACAAAAGAATTTCCGAAGAATTAGATATACCATGGAACACAATGAAGACAGTGGAGAAAATATGGCACCAGAGAGACATTACCAAGAACTTGATGTCCCTCCACAATTGAGGAAAAGACGAGAAGGTCAGGTAGGCATCCAAGAGGCCTAAAGCAACAGTAAAACAGCTGTGGGAATTTCTGAAGTACTGGCTGTGTGCTACATGTGACAACAATGTCCCTTATTCTTTTTAATTAATGGGCTATGGGGTAGGGTGGCAAGACTGAAGCCTTTTCTTGCAAAGAAAAACAGACATGCCCAGCTGAAGTTTGCAAAAACAAACATCAAGTCTACCTAAAGCATGTGAAAATGTGTTATGTTCTGATGAAACCAAGGTTGAACTATTTGGCCATAATTCCAAAAGATATGTTTGGTGCAAAAACACCACTGCACCTCACCCAAAGAACACCATACCCACAGTGAAGCATGGTGGTGGCAGCATCATGCTTATGGGCTGTTTTTCTTCAGCTGGAACCGGGGCCTTAGTCAGGGTGGAGGGAATTATGAACAGTTCCAAATACCAGGCAATTTTGGCACAAAACCTTCAGGCGTCCGTTAGAATGATGAAGAGGAAGTTCACCTTTCAGCACGACAACGACCCAAAGCCAAATCCACAAAAGCATGGCTTCACCAGAAGATTAACGTTTTGGAATGGCCCAGCCAGAGCCCAGACCTGAATTCAACATCTGTGGGGTGATCTGAAGAGGACTGTCAACAGATGTCCTCGCAATCTGACAGATTTGGAGCAATTTTGCAAAGAATAGTGGGCAAATATTGCCACGTCAAAATGTGTCATGCTAATAATGTAATAAAATCAAAAGTGCTTCAACAAAGTATTAGTTTAAGGGTGTGCACACTAATGAAACCCAGATAAACCACCGGTCAACACATGCTCTTTTTCAAATTCACTGCAAACTCGTTGCATAACAGGTGCATAACCAGGCTTGCCAGAACTTGTCAGCACCAACAGGTAATCATGTTAAACCTGCACCCTGGCACCCTTTCAACACATACACCTGGAGAACGTGTCTGAAGACAGAGCGTACCCAAACGACATTCTCTTGAACTCGTACCCTACTATGTGAAAGGAGAAGCAGCATAACCGTGGGAAGTAGGGGTGCCTTGTTGTCGCTGCAGTACCCACAAATTGATTTACCTAAAAATTCATGAATTAAATGAAATAAAATTATATTCCTTACATTTAATTGGAAACACAAAGAACTGCATTAGTAAGACATTAATGACAGCAAAAATGTCTGCCATGCTAGACACATGATCTTATTACTTCACAGAGCTAGATATTGACCTTAGTCAATATGACCAAGGATCGTGGATCAGATGTAGCCAGATGAACACCTGTCGAAATGGTACAAAATGCATTGTTGACTTTTTTATGAAGCCAAAAAAAAGAATCAGTGAGTTTGCAGAGGCAAACTCAGCCAGATTGAGCACCTCCAAAACAAACAACACACCCTCCGCAAAAATTGATAATAAGGAAAGCATTGACCGGATCCATGCCCTCGCAATTCAAGCTAACATTGCAAGGCAAAAGGTTTCAGAGGCACCGTACCAACTGTTGTGGCAATTTCTATACTAATGTACTTTGGAGACATGTTTGCTTATCTATTACCTAGTATGTAACTCAGGTCTCTGGTTGTGACACACATGTTTATACAATAAAAAGGATCATTAGATATTCTGAATAGGGGTATCTGTCCTTTGTTCCTTAGGAAATGCAGGAGAGGGGGATCTGGTATTTGCCTAGGGGGCATCATTGACTGGTATCGGCAGATTATTGGGTTACTCATTGATATGCACATCTGTTTAACTCTTTGGGGCATCTATTGTCTGTCTGGATGCTGTAAGCTCTAACAGAGTTGAAGAGGTTACCCATGGGGAGAAGGACAGCCTGCCCTTTGTGTGAGGCCTAGGTTGTAATAGAACAAAGGGAATGTATTCCATTGAGTTAGCACAGAGGTGCAGCATTATACCACACCCCTTTATAAATACTGACCGTTGTTGAATTTTAATTTAGAGGCTCCTCGAATTATTATTCTATAAGCGTTTGACGCGTCTCTCTATTTGCAAATAAACTGCTAATTGTGCCAAGAGAATTTTGTCTCTGTCTTACTCCTTTAAGAGTGTCTGTCGAAGAAATTGTCATCACACAACCAACAAGATGCAATTTTCCTGGAAGCACATTTGGAAAAAAACATTTGTCATTCATTCAATGCACGCTATTTCAACAAATGGAGATAGCTGCAATATATTGAGGATAAACGTCTGTTTTAGCGGTGTCAAAATGGTGGAGAAAGGACTAATTAAATGCAAATAGCGTAACACTAGACAGGTAGTTTTTTAAAGGAGGCTTCACAAACTGGCGGAAGGCCACAGAAAAATTAAATGTGCATGAAAAGTCAAAGCATCATGGTGATGCCATTCAATAAATGTCTGCTTTAAAAAACACCCCAATTAATGCCGTTTTATCTGACATTGCCTGCCAAGCTCAGAATACAGCAAAATATGTTCTAGAACTGTTGCCCCTCCTGGGAAAGAAGGGAGTGGCTTTTTAGGGTGACAACAGCATTGATTTTGTATGAACTTATGCTGGAACGTACATACAACATCCCAAAAAATAGAGTTGTCGTCATGTAAATGCTCGCAACTAAAACTTCTGAAATAAAAAAAACACTTTGATAGAGGAGTAAAACATGATAATTAAACTTTTTATGTGGAAAGAACATCAGTTATAATAAGTTAATATTCAAAATGTGATATTAAAAAGTGAATAATATATATTTTTGATGTGATGCATGTTGTTTCTTAACAATTCAAGTTGTTTATTTGTAAGCTCCAAATCCTCTTATTTCACTCAGTGGCCTTTGTGCCCTGGCAAGTGGCTTTTGGGCCCTAAAAATGTTTGTGATACAGAAGGCCAACTCTAAAATGAAAAAATTCCAAGCCTGATGCCTTGCAATAGTAGGACGTGGTAATGGTGCGAGTATAGCGTGTGTGTAAAAGAGAGGTAAAAAGGAAAAAGACACAAAGCGAATGATTCAAATGTTTTGCTTTCAGTTCTTTTCATTTGGGAGTTTGAAAATAAGCACACAAGCACGGTAGTTAACATACAATCAATAATCCGTGAGGTGCGTTTGGTGTACAACAGAATATAAACACAACTAAACAGTGATTGGAAACAGGTGCTTCCTCAGGATGCGCTGCTGCCATCACTATCCTATCGGTTAGTATACCTGACTAGGTGGAGCGTCAGAGAGGAAGGGGAGCTGCTGTGCCATGCGGAGCAAACGTTGCAGTACACCCCTATGCGTTGCTCTTAATGCCACCACCTGCCGGTGACCCAGACCACCCCAAGGGCGAGGACCAGGTCGGTCCAGACGGTGAGCATAAAACTTTGATATCAGGGAGGGGTCGCAGATGTCCACTGCCCGGACCCAGGTGCACTCTACAGGACCGCAACATGCACAGTCCACTGGGTACTGGACCTAGCGCCACCGCAGACGAGAGTCCAGAATAGAGATCACCTGATAAGACGGACCCCCTGCCACCTCCACCGGGAGTGGAGGCGCCCCTGCAGGACCGGATCCCCCCAGGGGACCGGAAACCACCGACCTGAGGAATGAGACATGGAAAGTGGGTAAAATGTTTGTGTATGGTGGAGTGAGCTGGAGTGTGTATGAGATGTTGTTTACCTTCCAGAGGACATGAAACGGACCCACATACAGGGGCCCAAACTTACAGTAGGGCAGGCAGAGGGGAACATCCCTCATGCACAGCCATACCTTGTCCCCTGGAGTACCTCCCAGGTACTGTCTTTGACTGATTGTATGGCTGTCTCTGACTTCCTGAACCACTCCTCCACAGCCTGGATGTCACTGGAACCAACCCACCTAGGGACACAGGGGAGGCTGGAACCTAAGTACCACTTGGAAGGTGGTCAAACCTGTTGGGTTATGGTGCTGGGTGTTTTGAGTATACTCCGCCCAGGGCTGAAAGAGTGTCCACTCACCTTTACATGTAGTAGGACATGCAGTAGGACCGGAGGAACCTTCCCGGTTCTTGGTTAGTGCGCTTTGCCTGCCCATTAGTATGTGGGTGATACCCAGATGTGAGGCTGACCACTTCTCCCAGCCTGGATATGAAGGCTTTCCAGACACGAGATGTAAACTTATCCATCATGATGTCCTCCAGCACCTCAGTGACTTGTAGAGCAGAGGGAAGACTGGGTAGTGGAATGAGTCTATCCATCTTTGAGAACCTGTCCACTACCACGGCGATGGTGTTCTTCCCCTCTGCTGGTGGCAAGTCAGTCACAATTCAGAAGTTGGCCATACAACAATGACATGAGCGGAAGCCTTTGATGAACCAGCGGTAAAAGTTAGCAAAACTGATGAAGCTCTGTAGTTCCTTGATGACTTTTGGGACAGGCCATAACCTCACTGCTTCGCACCTTCATTTGCTCCATTTTCACACCCTCTGGAGCAATGATGTATCCTAGAATGTAGACGGTGAAGGTGTGGAAAGAGCACTTTTCACCTTTAGCAAACAGGTGGTGCTGTTGCAGGCACATATGTGGGCATTGCGGTCCGGGTATGTTGGGGAGTAGATCAAAATTTCATTGATGTACACCACTATGTACCTCCCCAACATATCCCGGAACACCTCAGTAAGGAATGCCTGGAATAGTGCAGGTGCATTGGCTTGCCCGTAGAGCATCACCAAGTATTCATAGTGGCTCCACGCCATGCTGATTGCTATCATCCACTCGTCTCCCTCCCATGTGCACAAAAGGTTGTATGCACTTCGGAGGTCCAGCTTCGTGAAGAGGCGTGCCCTCCTCAGCTGCTCTATGGCCGATGAGACGAGGGGCATCGTGTACCAGTATTTCGTGTTGATGGAGCATCAGAGAGGAAGGGGAGCCGCTGTGCCATGGGGAACCAGTACAATGGAACAATTTTCATAGGGGCAGTAATATGTAGACGAGAAAATTGAGATTCTCTCTAATTTCCTCATATTGATCACATGAACATAACAAATGCTGTCTTTCTATGTACACTCAAGGAACATTAGAATATTTTCATGTATTATTCATAGGCATATTACAGTCATTATATTTATAATTTTCAATACTTCTACCCATATATTCCCCATTTTGCACTCTTTAAAATTGCTGATAATTTATGTTATGTATATATTTTCTGTATTTTTCGCATTATATATTTCTTAATTCCTACTGCATAGATGTTGTGTGCCATGTCACAAGACTTTCATTGTTCTAAATGATGCAGTATTATTCGGTGCATTTGATAAATTAAAAGACTTTGACTTATCTTCCTGCTTCCATACCTGTTAGTTGCATAACGCAACTCTCCTGCTTCCTACCTTTTGCCAGCCTTGCTTTCTTTTCCTAATTTTCATTTTGTTTAAATCCTCTATAAATCTTTACCTTTGTTTTATTTTTATTCTGTATTTGTTTTAATCAGATTCGTACAATTTTATGTAATTGTAAGAATATTTATTTTGAATTTTTCAGTCAGTTGATGTACTCCTTCATAATTTTTTAAACCAAAATATTTTATGTCATGGATCATGTTGCACTGGTAAAGGTGAAAAAAACTATCAGCAAACAGAAAACACCATGGAGAACCACCATGATGGTAAGCACCCAGAAAAGAGAATCTAGAAAATCAGAAGGAAAACTAAAATGGAGGAAAACTAAACTTCAAATTCATTATGACATCTATAAAAAAAACCTTGGTAGCTTCAACAATGAGTTACGCATGGCCAGACAGCAACATTTATAAGAAATGATCAACAAGAAAATCAATAATACCCACACTATTTGTCATGTTCGACAAGCTTACAAACCCAATAAAGCAGATAGCATCAGAACTCATGTCCAGTGTGAAATGTAATACATTTTTGTTAAGAAATTGAAAAGTATTAGATGGACCATCAGAACTACACAGTCTAACAAGGACACTGTACCATCACTACGACCACCAAGTCATTACTTGGTTAATATGTCACAATTAATAGAATTGATAAAAAATCCCTAGAAGAAACATCTTAAAGCTTCTACATGTTGTCTTGACACACTGTCATCAGAGTTTTTAAAACAATTTTTAACTCTATAACAATGGACCTGCAGCAAATAGTTAATAGCTCTATGCAATTATGCATTTTCCCAACGTCTTAAAAACAGCTGCCATTAAGCCCCTATTGAAAAACAAAACACTGGATGCATCTGTAATGAACATCTATAGATCGGTATAAAATCTCCTTTTTATAGCTAAGATCATTGAAAAGGTTTTCTTCAATCAACTCAGCAATTTTGTGACCTCAAGGTCTTTTAGACAAATTTCAGTCAGACTTCCGACCTCACCACAGTACAGAAATGGCCCTGATTAAAGTTTTAAATGATATACGGCTGAATACTGATTCAGATAAAATAACAGTTCTAGTTATATTAGATCTCAGTGCAGCATTTTAACCTGTTGTCAGTTTCCATGAACAAAAGTTATGCAGCCGGAAGTCAGGGGAGAGCCATGTTTATTCAGCATGAGACGTCGATGTTAACAATCCATAGTTCTTTCATTTCTCTCTCTCCAATGCATACAGAAAGAATACAATCTTTATACCTGAATACAAGGGAGGCGGCCAATGTTTAAAACCAGCCATTACACAGTCAAATACCCTCCAATAAGAAAGGCCTATCCTACAAATGACCCTTGTATGGTATGTTCCAGCATATGGTCAATGGTCCTATCCATCAAGCCTGTGACAGTCACATGGGCAACTCCTAGTAGGAGGTATGGACAGGATGTGTGGGGCCCATCAGTATCAGGCAACACGTCCAATCTATTATCCTTTGCTCAGAGGTAGATAGCACATCTGTGTTTCTCAAGCCTACTTTCTCTCTCCTGGTATCATCTCAACCACTACACCAAGGTTCCCCGAAGAGCAGGTCAAAAGCCACGGGAAGAAGGTGGCGACGAAGGTGGATGGAGTTGGGGACAACTTAAGCAGTCCTGAACTGGCGGGAGCTGAGGGAGTTTTGGAACATCCAGGTATATCCCTTGGGATGCCCTCGTCAGATGAACCAGAATCGCCAGGAGAGAGCATGTCAGGTGAGGGCATGGGCCATGATGGTGGTCTGTCTGCTGTTGCTCGGCTGCACGCTAGGGCCGATGCTATTGGCCCAAGGAAAGATATGGAGGAGAATAATGGGGAAACTCCCCATGCCCTGGACCCTGTCAGCCCACAAAGCACAGGGGGAACATCAGCAGCAAGGGCACAGGGAGAACCAGGTACCCCTGTCACTGAACAAGTGTTTGCTACTATTGACCTTGCAGACCTGGACTGGAACTGATGTGACTGAATTCGCATTAGCCACAAATGACTCGGACACTGACCTAGAGGAATAAGGAATGCACAGCAGCACTGTTGGCAGGAGTAGTGCCCAATCGCTTAATTATGATGAAGTTTTCAGTGGCTAGGGATGTAACGATCCCGGGAAAAAACAGGCAGGATGTGCAAAGGTCAATTGGGGTGAGAACCCAGGGTGAAAATAACCTGTGTAGCTGGACAGATGATGCTCAGTACGGACAGGCAGTTTGGTCTGGAGGTGCACGTTTAATTAAGGTAATTGAAGTGAGAGGCAGGTGGAGAATAGTGGTTGAATACGACCAGAGTAAGCAAGGGTAATTTCTGGAGCTCATGATTGTTAGTTATTTGAATGGAAGTAGGAAACAACGGATTGAATGGTGGCCTGATGAATCAGGATCAGGAAGCGTAGAAGCATCAGTTACGGAGCCCCGGCAGGACTTGGCCCCTAGATCTACCCCCAAGGGCGTCCTAAGAGCCTCCCCAGGTTCTACGCGGACAACACCAGGACCTATTATAATACAGCCACTAGTGTCTAGGATAAGGGATGAGGTTCCAGCGTCTGCACAGGTGTTAATCCCTCCAGTCATAGAAGAAGTAGAACCACAGGTAGCAACAGAGCCGACGGAAGAAACAGAAAGAGACCATATGGAAGCAGCTGAAAAATATGACTGGTACAAATGGGCTCAATATACAGCTAGCCAGCACGAGGTAGATAATTGTTTGGTGTGTTCAAGAGCAGGACATGGAGGAATGGTAGTAATGCCTATTGAGAAAGGATGGGATGAGTGTTTGGAGGAAAAATTCCAGTTATGGCGTACAGGAGTAAATGATGACGCTTTTTACGATCCATGTTTTGTAACATGTTTGGTCTGGTTAGGAAGTACACAGATCCGAGCGGAAATGAAAAAGTAGGGTTACTCGATAAAATCAGAATGTGAGGCATTGAATGTAAGGATCAGTCCAGGCAGAGCAGAGGTCACCCTCCCAGAACTGGGTTTAAGAATCTAAGGCAGACATGAATGCTTTCAGGCAAGGGGTATGTCGGGTACTTCCCGAAGTGTAAAAAGACGCTAGTGTTAGACAAAGGAGAAATATCAGTGGTACAAACGGGTAATGATTTTACTCTGATCCAGAGGGCAGGAACATGGAGCATTTATTTAGAGCAAGACCAAGCTATTGCAGATGTTTTTTGGATGTGTGGGGGAAGACAGCTGCGCTCAGTGTTACCGAACAATTGTTCTGGGACGTGTGCCAGGGTCAGGGTAGCACAGGATGTGACTATAATACCTTTGAATTGCCCATATGGTAACCCTGAATGTGAATAGTCCCTCAAACCAGGAGCAGTCTGGGACCGCCAGGAATATAACCATCGGAACTCTGCCACAGCCAACAATATTGCTGTGGTGGCACGGATCATGGCCAATGGAATACATGCTGTCGAAAGGTTGCTCCATCTGGGCTATGATGTAATGGAGCTTCAGGACTGACTAGGCCTGAAACACTACCCATGTCCCTATAGGGAGACTTGGTGTAGATTTTGCAGTACGGGATTTTGGAAGGATAGACATTATCATTACACTAACCATATGATTTTGCATTATGCCAAAGGGGGGATTGCCCTTTATGTGCTAAGGAAGATTGTGCTCCAATATAAGAAGGTTTAGGACTCCTAGGTGGCTGGTAGCCATGATTTTGATTATTTTTATAGCCTTGTGTTATTCCTTATGTATTATACGTAATAATTCGAAACAACATACTTGCAAGGCTCTAGCAAAGAAAATGCATATGCATGTTTAATCGATAGATTAAGGTTGGGAGGACTTTTACTCCCTCTCAGTCAAAAGGGAGGGAGAGGTTTGACTTCCTACAACCTCTGGGATGATGGTCTTTTTCGTTGCCTTTCAGGTCCTCTCCCCATTCACCATTCACAGGTCTAGATTATGGGGCTTGTGGAAGCCTCAAAGGGGGGAATATATGGAATATATTCAAATTAGAGGTACAACATAGGACTGTTATGGATGATGTAATCAGTATTAGAATATCTAAGATGTATTCAATTAATATCTAATGAAGTGTAATCAAAGGCAATCAAAGATATATCACCATTTTGTAATAACCAAGTAATAAGGACAAGGACCATTATGGCACTATTATTTTTATATACAGTTTATACCGGCCTGCGCCACCAATATTTAACAAGGATTTAACAAGGAACGTATCTTGAAGGACTGAGAAACTGTGAAAGATGGAAAATGTTAAAAACTCAGTCGTTCGTATAACAGTTGATTATTTCCAGTTTCAATACGTGGATCCACGGGAACAATCATCACAACATTACAGAAGATGAACAGAGTAATGTCATGACAGACTGCTCTGCCTTACATTATTGCTTTCTCCTCTTTATACCCCCCTTTATCAGTTCCTGAAAATACAATCTCTTATGCTATAAGATACATACAAAATAAGTTGTCATACTAATCGTAAAACAAGATAGAACTCTACATTGTCATGGTAACCATAGTTCTAGGTCATAGTTAACAGACCTCCTGATCTGAGCTACCCCTGGTCTCTGTACGGCCCAAATGGAAGAAACAGAGGAGACAGGCAACTTCACCTTGGAGCCATCTGTACAGGGCCATAGATAAGATAGATTTGAGGCCTGGTGCTTTTGATCCAGGCCATAAACACTTCTAAGAACAGGGCATGCTGACCTAGGTCTTCTTCTATACGTTGCAACCATGAACAGTCTAAAGCAAATATAGGCCTAATCTAAAACAGTCGATTTATTACAGAAAATCAGCAGAATAATGGATAAATCAGGATATGGTCATGAATTAATTCTCAACAAAACCATGGTGGCGGATGGAAGAGAAAGATCCACCCACGTATTAGCAAAAGGGGATGGCCAGAAAGATAAGATAACACTGTATAAATGCAAGATAACACTGTATAAATATGTTTTTGTGGGCTAGACAGTTGTTCCTGCAGGTCAACTCTGCTTTTATGATTGCTCATTAAAAGTCTATTTGAATACACAAACTCCTGAGTTATTGCATCTTTTTGAGTCATTGCATTCTTTTTTGGCAAGAAGAAACATTTTTCCACGACAATACACGACAGCCCAGTCCCCTGAAAATAACCCCATTCTCAGACGGTAGTCTTCTGTTCAATATGTAAATAACCAAAAGGCGAATGTGTTGCGTCTTTAAAACTCTGCATGAAGAATCCAGAAATACCGGGATATATCTGTCTGCCAAAAATACTAATCTGATGATTATCACAGTGGGCTTATAAACAAGATGAGGTAGTTCTACTAGATTTGCCTTTAACAAACATGTTTTGAACAAGGTAAATTGCACTCAGGTTACGGTGGTGTGAATAGTGTGAAAACTCTATGATTCACTTTTCATTAAATCGTCAATAATGAATAAGGTTGTTTTTCCTGAATCTGTAGCAGATTGTCATCACACAGCGATGCTGGTAGACCTATAAAAGTTACCTCCCTCACCTTCAACATTTCATCATACAGCGGTTGCCAACATGAATAAACCCAGACGATATTCGAATTTCTTTGGAGAAAACAACATCAGCATTATCCAACAGAATCTTCACAAAATATGTTATACCCGAATTACTAGGTCCACTAATGACACAGCTGAATGGGTTTTGAAGTCACAAGTCAAAATCGCTATCCATTTAGAATGTGATTTGGATCCCTGTAAGGCATTGCACTGTAATCAGGGAGCAGTACACATTTGTTGTACACAACTCTGAGATGCTTACGCACTATTTGGTTTTTCAATGTGAATGTTCATTTATCTCTCGCAATTGTGTCTGCATTAGCAAGGACTTGATCATCATCACCACCCTCGCCTCATACAAAGTTATCAAACAGTCGTGTTAGTGTCTCCAAATTAACAATGTTTGTGTTGTAGATGTTGAGTGTAATGCCTTTTGCTGTGAGACAGGTCAGGCCATATGTCTTTGGCCCGACACTAACAATCGGCGTTAGGGGGTGGAGGCACATTTTTAAGCTGTGCCACATTGTGTAGCACAGCACATGCCAGCACAATTTTGGACACCTTTTCAGGAGTGTACAATAACCTCCCTCCAGTGCAGTCGAGGCAGCGCCACCTGCCCTTAAACAAGCCTATGGTGCGCTCCACTATAGCGTGAGCTCGGCTGTGGCACATATTGTAGTGTCTCCAAATTAACAATGTTTGTGTTGTAGATGTTGAGTGTAATGCCTTTTGCTGTGAGACAGGTCAGGCCATATGTCTTTGGCCCGACACTAACAAACTGAGAGATGCTGTCAGCATCCAGTAACTCATCAGTCAAGTCACCCAAGAACAGCCGCAGTGGGGGCAACAAATCCCCTCGCGTGTGACAAAGATATCTCAATCAGTGTCTGTGTAGAGTACACGTCAATTCAACTTCCAAGAGTGAATACAATTCGCATCTATTAAAAGCAGTTGTGAACACGGCAATACATTGTTTGCCATTATGTGGTTTGATTGGTGTCTGTTTTGTTTTGTGTAATGCCACTGTACCATTGCAACTGTGTCTGAGCTAAGAGAAATAACCAACTTTTATTTCACTGGAAAAAGGCAGTGGCTAAACTCCTCCGGATCAGTAATTAACATTGTTTTAATCAACATTCCTTCTCCAAACACAGCGAGTTGAGTTGATGCTACATGTGCTTTCTTGAACAGGGGGACCTTGCGGGCGCTGCAGGATTTTAGTCCTTCACGGCGTACTGAGTTACCAATTGTTTTCTTGGGGTCTATTGTCCCAGCTGCCTTGGGATCATTGACAAGATCCTCCAGTGTACTTTAGGGCTGATTCCTTACCGTTCTCATGATCATTGCAACTCAACGAGGTGAGATCTTGCATGGAGCCCCTGACTGAGGGAGATTGACAGTTCTTTTGTGTTTCTTCCATTTGCGAATAATCGCACCAACTGTTTGACTTGGCCATGGTGGAGAGTTTGGAATCTGATTGATTGATTGCTTCTGTGGACAGGGGCCTCATTTATAAAACTTTGCGTAGGATTTGCGTCAGAAATGGCGTACGGATGAAACATAGGACGTGCGTACGCACAGAAATATTCGGATTTATAAAACAGTGCGCACGCACATCCTACGCATTTTTCCCTTAATAAATCACAATCAAATCTAAATGTAGCGCAGCTTTTGCGGCTTCATGTCACGCCCATAGTTGAACATAAATAGTCCTTGAAACGCCCACAAGTTAATATTCATAGATTGCGAAATTATGGCAAACATAGAGAGGAAATAAAAAAAACGTAACTTCACTCAATGTGAAGTAGAAGTGATCGTTGGCGAGGTGGAAAAGAAGAGAAAAATGTTGTTTGGAGGGCACAGTGTGGGCATAACTAATGCCAAAAAGGCACTTGAGTGGCAAAAGGTTGCAGACGCTGTAAATGCTGTAGCCTCACAACCTCGGACTGTGGCCGAAATAAAAAAGAAATGGTCAGACGTCAAAGTCGAAGCAAAAAAGCGTCTAGCGCTCCATCGCCAGAGTGTGTCTGCCACGGGTGGGGGAAAGGGGACACCGGAGCTGACCCCTCTTGATGAGAGACTGGCGGCAATTATTGGGGAATCCCCATTAAGTGGAGTGGTGACTGAGGCGGAGGGGGACACTGACGCGCCAGATGCACCGGATGACACAGGTAAGTG